>MU160716.1:45602-59313 GCA_015888305.1 Antheraea pernyi | reverse complement strand
AAAGGGGCCGACACCTGCTGGGGAGTAGACGTATTGCCAGTTCGGCAGCTCCTGCTCCCCAGCCTATGGGTGATTGAAGGCACCATGGGGTTTTAGTCCGTGCAAGTCGGACATACCCCACCCTCAGCTGCCCGGCTAGGGTGGGAATCCGTAGGGATTTCCCCATGTTAAAAAAAAATAAAATAAAAAAAAGGTGTTAATCTTATAAATTAAAACTTGTTAACTTTACTGTATTTCTAATAATTAGATAATTAGTATTTTCTTTTGTCTATAATAATATGTCAATTATTTTGATAAGGGAGTATGTTAAATATGTATATTAAAATAATATATTATTATCTACTAGCGACATCTAGTATAATATATGCAAGATTGTTCTTTTGTCTGTTCTGTGATTAACTTGAATAAATTTTCTACTCTGTGTAAAAACCATCGTAGTTTTAACACAAGAATAAATATACATAATTGAAAGTTATTTATAAGTAATATGAATGATATCATATTTTTGGTCAATTTGGCGGCCATATTGTTTTATTTACCGAGTTTGCTTCTACATAACTAAGTGATTATAGCAACGTATAAGAATAATTTAAGTATATCGACAATACGGGCATATTATATCTATATAATAAAACATTTAAGATATATAAAGTATAGCTTATAATTTTTATTACTTTCTTATATAGTGTTAGTGAGCACTGAGCGTGGTATATAGTAGGTTGAAGTTCCAGGTATGTTGCTGATGATAAATCCCATCCCATTCGATATACTATTGGTATTCATATATCTAATGTACACGTTACATGTTACATTAGATGGCATTCGTATCGTAATTACAAATGTTTTTAAAAAAGCGTTTCTGTAATGTGCACCACTCACAATTTTACATTTCTTTAATACATTTTATAAAAGCGCGTGCGGAGCCGCGGGTAACAGCTAGTATTTGAATAAAATTTATTTATCACTTTGTAATGTCAAAATAATAGCTTCTTACAAAATGCATATGAAAATACATACGGTACCTATAAGAACAAAAAGTTTTTTAAAATTGTTGGTAGTCTGTTTGTTCCGAATAATCTCCGAAACGGTTAGACTGATTTTGACGGGACTTTCACTGACAGATAGTTAATATTATAAGGAGTATTATACTATACCTAGTCTAGAAAAAAAAACCGAATAGACATTATCAGAAATCACGCAATAAATTTTCTACCACATTAAATCTCGGCTAGCTACACTACGGTGATAATGCGTCTTGTAATTTAAAAAAATATGCTATACTGATAGAACACTCTCGAAAATGTCATAAAGATGCCTGCAACGATTTTCCTATAATACTTTTTAATATAAAAAGTAAAAAATAAATGGAAAAAAGATGGAAAAGAAAAAATATAACGAAAGTTAATAAAAAAAATGTTTTAGAATTAAGATTTTTGATATAAATAATCATTTTTCTTTAAAATATATAAAATCATACCATATCAATATGATAGGTCTTGTAGGTGTTAGAGCCACGTTGAAGCTACTACTGGTTTCAGCATAAATGGGTCGGCTCGCCCGGAGTACAACCACCCTCTCATAGAAAACCGACGTGAAGTAACAGTGCTTGCGTTCAGTCAGTGAGAGCACCGGAGCCCACCCCTCCTCCCCTCCGTTCTCCTCTTCCCCTCCCTCCCTTTCCCCCAAACTCAGGCTGGCAACGCACTTTCAACTCCCTTGGTGTTGTTAGTGTCTATTCGTTTGCCTGCTATGACATTAAAAAAATGGTCGCCTTCACGTAGCCTTATATTTACTTTGCCTTGTGACTTAAATGCGTTGAGTGTGATTTATAGTACTGCCGACTTATATATCTAATCTAAGCATTTTTGTGTATTTGTTAAATGTGGAGTAATATTTACATATTTATTATTACAAAAAAAACGAATGGTATTGACAATATTAAATGGTATTACAACAGAACAAACGAAATTTATTTACTTTATAATAAAACATGGGTGAATATACTTTGAATTTTTAAAAAGAAACGTATGATTCGGTTCTGTAATTTAATAGGGGGACATTGAGTTTTATAGGTAACGAAGTGAAATAAAGACAAAGAATGATTCATAGGTTATAGGAAGCAACAGAAAAATTAAAGGTTCTAATAAATCTATCTTGAACTTTGTCGAATCGTTAGATTAATAATGTCAGGTTTCCAGTGCTTTCCACCCGCCTCAATAAAATATGAGATTTAAAATGGAGTCATTCTTGTGATATTGCCGATAAGAAATCCCGTCAGGTATTTATACCAGGTGACTGTTTAGGCAGTAGCAATATTTCTGGAGGACACTCATCACTCGATTCTCGGTCTAAATCAATTTAAAAAATCGGTGCTTAATATTGGACTTAATTATTTAGAAAAATACAAAAATTATACACAATCCTCTACGCGTCTATGTTAAAGCACACTGTCATTGACCGTCAGGTGATTTCACTTCCATTTGAAAGGGAACGTCGGAACGTCAGGAACAACACAAAAGGGTTTATTACCCGTTTTACTATCGGAAGTTATTAACTCCGGGTCGCCCATTATAGCGTTTGGCATTGCACTTAGGTTTATTATTTTGTTTACACGTTTGTAGCTATACTTTTGAAAGTCTTAGAACAAACTTTAACTTAGGTTTTCTTGGTTGTTCATTAGTATTTCTTTTAATATTATTATTTTATATATTAAATATGACAATGAAGTGTCATATCCTCGAATACTGCGAGTGTCTAAACAGTCACCTGGTATAATACGTACACAATAAACGCAACCTGTTCTGTTTTTTTTAGTACTTTCTAACGTTATTGGCCTGAGGGGTTTTCACATCTTGACTTGACTAAACGAGACTGTCCTGTATTTTACTGTGATCTTATACAAGGCTGAGAATATCAAACGAATATTTTTACAACAGAAATTAAACGTACAGCGGAACTGGTCGTTATTTATCGCCCAATATTTCTTCCATAATTCATTGTGAAAGTACGCATAGACTTTTCTATTTGCCATAATTGACCACAAATACATTGGATACACTTATGATCTTCATAGATATAGTTGGTTGATTTTATCAGTAAGCTACCAAGATGAAGTACGAAGGTTAGTGTCCCCCGGATAAGACCGAACTAAGTCGCAATTCAGTGGAAAATTTAGACCGTAACGGCGAGTATACTGTACCCTTGCGTTTACATCCAAATGCCAGTTAGATTTGCCTTTCATTCTATGTGATGGCTACTTCATTTTCTAGTTATATCGAGAGCTAGGAAGCAATAGAAAAGTATAACGTTTCGATTTGGTAAGTATATAAGTGAAAGCTGTTTGAAACCAAATATTATATCTCTTTCTAGTTGCTACTGAAGCAGGCTGCTTTGTTTGTTATCTTACAAATATGTACACAAATAAAAACAAAAATAAATTGAAGGTATACTTTTGTGGTAGAGCTACGCTGAAGCTACTACTGGTTTCAGCATGAATGGGTCGGCTCGTCATCGTGGTACCACCCTCTCACAGAAAACCGACGTGAAGTAACAGTGTTTGCATTGTTGAGTTTAGTTCGGTCAGTGAGAGCGCCCCTCCCCTCAATCCTTCCCCCTACCCCCCAAACATAGGCTGGCAACGCACTTGCGACTCCCCTGATCTTGCTAGTGTCTATGGACGGCGGTGATCACTTAACATCAGGTGACCCGTCTGTTCGTTTGCGTCCTATGACATAAAAAAGAAGAAAATGGTTAATAAAATGAAATATGTTCTTTGCAATGTAAAAAATAATATGGTTTGAAATTAATTATTTTTAACCGACTTCGAAAAAGGAGGAGGTTACTACGTTCGGTTGTGTGTATTTTTTTTTATGTATGTTAATCGATATCTCCGTCAATTATATATGATAAATTATGTGCATATGGCATATGATAAAAACTGTGATAAATTCTTGTTTTTAATAGCGTTTAAAAGTTACTGAAAAAAAATGTTCATAAAAATAATTAAAAAACAACATTTTAACCTCTAAAGGTCTCTGACTAGAGATGCCGTACTATTGTAGCCTGCGTACATTTAATATTGATATTTTGTATTGTTTATTAATTAATAAGCCGTATAAAAATGTATATAATTACTGCTCGGAGTACCAATATATGTGAAAACCAGACTAATATTAATAATTTTAATATAAATATTATGATATTTAAATAATTCAGACCATAAATGATTTAAAAATTCAAGAATGAGTACAGTTATTCCTTATTACTTAAGCCTTTTTTTTTAAGTGGGGAAATCCCTTATGGATACGCCACCCCCCGGGGGAGAGGGTGGGTTATATCCGACTCGCACAGACTAAAACCCCACGGTGTACCGACAGACCGTTTTGTGGGGGCGGCAAGGGATCGAACAAGCTAATCAACCTTGTAGAGCCGGAAGGTGACGGCCGGGTTTCCTACCTATAGAGGGACAGACCGGGTACACACCAGCTGCCCACTTAAGCCTGCCTCGACTTTGTTTGTTACTAAGAAAATAAAAATTATGGAATTCCGTCAAATAGTTTTTTAATAATGCGCACACAAAAGTAAATGTAACAATATCTCATAACACATGCTAAATGCTTATACAATTACTCAGGATAAGTTGGTTGTTCTAACACTTTTAATAAACGATTTGATTTGTCATAAATTAATCAAGAGGTCTCGGTCACCCAATCACCTACAATTTGACTTATCAATGGCTTTTAATTGAAACGATTCCATTCGATTGCGTATCTAATCAAATCATTCATCGAATCCTGTCGTATAGAAAGTTAGCTATCGGCTATTTAATAAAACATTAAAATAAGTTAATAAGACCACAAATACTAAATGGATTGGTAATTTATTGAACAAGTAAATAATTAAGCTATTTGATTTGTATTATGATATTTGGATAAGGTTTTGTAAGTGTGACAGTTCCTAAAAGTCTACCGCTATTATCTCTTCATATGTGGAAATGAAAGAATTTGTGACTTGTTATGAAAAAACGAATTATTTACTCGTTTTTTTTTTCGTACTGACTACGCTATTGACCTGGCAAGGTCTTATCAGCTTCACCGGACTACAACGTATTAGTAAATTACAATAGAGAATGACCAAACATAACATGTACTTGACACCGCGATGTAGAATACGACATAATACATGACAGCGACATCTAGCATCGGATAGCCGAAGTATTATAATTACATCTTGTGAGAAAATAAATTTATATAGCAATAAACACTAAGTATTCGAATAAAGTTGCATAATTAAAACGATGATGGATTCATTGATAGCGTGTTCGGACACCGTGTCGATGGACGTACGTTCGAATCCTAGCAACCGTGTTGTAGCTTTTGGTGATGAAACCAACGGTGGTAGGGCTTGTTCTAAGAACGCCTGGTTAGCTACTACTCTCAAGTCGAAAATCTGTCGCCAAGCCCCAGTTGGTGTGTTCCGTCAGCCGTATTATTAACAATAATGTGTCGGATGTTATTTTTAGTAAATAAAAAAAGTATATTCAAACCATGTTAAGATAGCTGTAATTTTAATATTATTTTATTTAGGCATACATGAGGGTAAATTAAATATAAAGTAAATTAAAAAAAATATATAAGTAAAGATAGCGATCATTGTGGCAGCGCCTGTTATAGACGCATGTATTCAAAATGACGTCAGTCTCAAGTAATATGTTTACGTTTATCGTTGTTTTTCATTGTTTACGGTGAAATCTTAATACCATAATCATTAATAAAATGAAATATGTTGTTCTTTGCAATGGAAAAAATAAAATGATTTGAAATGAATTATTTTTATTTATAAAGAACTAGCTGACCCGTACAACTTCGTCTGCACAAAATGGGTTATTACCGGTTCCAATTTTATTTCCAAACGCTAAAAATCTTAAAACCCGATTGTAGCGTAACTTATCGTGTCAAATTGTGTCTCCCCGATATGTCTTCCCGATATCCATTGGGTTGGTCCTTTGACCCTCACCTCCACGCCTCATTTACTATATAATATATATTTACCTAAATAAAACGTAATCTAATATACCTTTCTAACAGTGAAATATTTTTCAAAATAATTGATCAGTTATCGAGTGGGGTGAAAAATTATTAATCACTAAAATGACTATTAAAAAATAGGGGTTGGTGTTAGAAGAGTGAAAATTTGGGTTGTATGTATTTTTAATATAACAAAGTAAAATTATACATACTTTTAAATCTCATCAACTATTTGTAGCCTGTAATGTGTGCCCTTACCTGTGACCGCTAACTTGTCATTTGAAAAAGAAGATTGCACGTAGCATTCAGCTTATAGAAGAATTTTTGTATAAAGCTCCACAGCGTGCTATGCTATATGGGACTTTCTGGTTAATAAGGAAGTGGTATATAGGTACATCGATAATAGTGAAACGCGACATGCCGAAGCGTTCCATTTATGCGAATGTTTTTCTTAATGTATGGTAGCCATAATTGTTGTCGTATCTTGTCAGCACCATTCGAGTGCTTTCACTTTCTCGAAAAACGAACTGTCTCAAGTTTTAGACTTGAGCCACCCAAGTCAACCTTACGTGCACGTAGTGTACCCTGATGAATAACGTACGAGGCAATGGCGAAAGCGGTGTGGTAGGGTTTTACAGCCTGACTGGGTCGCAACCACCATGCATATGGCGAAAAAGCCCGTCATAGTGATTCGCTTCTGCGAGTCGCGTTTCGGGATCAGCCTGTGCATATCTAGCTATTCGCAGGCCGGCATAACAGCGGCGACCGGCGATGGATAGTGTGTCACTCGGTGGTCGCCGTTGTTTTTGGACTGTACTGTGTTTACCATCAGGCATAGTGCAGTCACTTTGCCGTACTATAATAAAAAAAAAATCGACACATAAATATAGCGTAATATTACGGGGCGCGTTTATACTTTCATAATTTGAAATAAAAAGCAACTGAATCCCATATATCACCCCAACCAGGCGATAATCAAGAACGTACTGCAATGATAGTAGCAAAAGCGTTATAGAAGAAAAACTAAACACTCCGTCCTTATCTAACAGACTCATTTAGAAGAGGATAGAAAAAAACGAAAGGGTCTTACCCTCGTCTCATTTACATCAAACTTTTAATACCGCCTCAGTAAGTCGTAAGATAACTAAAGGCTCAAAGAGTTTCTACTTAAGCCTTACTTAGACAGAACTTAACGTTCGTAGTCACATGATAAGCGTAACCGGAGAAAAAGGGAATTAAAACTTTCTGGTAAGATCGGTGGGATCTTTGCTTTAGCTTACGTGTATTAGGGTTGAGACACACTGAGAGTGCGAAATAAAATATTATTGAAACGTTGTAGTGTTTTATTCCAACAGTTAATAGATTTCTTACATTATTGAAATTAAACTTCTATTGGAACGGTGTGAATTCGATTTTATAAAACAAAAATGTGTGAATAATGACTAAGAGATAGCTATAAATGTGTTAATGGCAAATTACTTTTCGCCGTCTTTTCTCTTTTTTATTTTTCTTTGCCTCCCTTTCTCTAAATGCTTTTAGGTGGTAGAGCCACGCTGAAGCTATTAATGGTTTCAGCATGAATGGGTCGGCTCGTTCGGGGTGGTACCACCCTCTCACAGAAAACCGACGTGAAGTGACAGTGCTTGCATTGTTGCGTTTCGTTTGGTCAGTGAGAGCGCCTCCCTCCCATTCCATTTCTCCCCTCCCTCCTTCCCTTCTTCCCCCCCAACACAGACTGGCAACGCACTTGCGATTTCTCTGGTGTTGCAAATGCCTATAGACGGTGATGATCTCTTGACATCTCGACCCACCTGGGTGTTTGCCTCCTATGTTATAAAAAAACGATAATACATACTTAAATTATTTTTTAGCGCTATTTCATTCCTCATCCAGATAAACCAGATCGAGTTTCTTGTCGGTTCTTCTTGATGACTGCGTTATATTTCCGAAGCGGTGGAAGTATTGACGTTCATAAGCCGTCTCAGATCCTGAATTTAATAAAGTATTTTTGATTTATATGTTTGTCTCCTTCTAACGACGCTATTTTGTTTCAAGTTTCACATCACTTGAGAAATATGCCCAAATAGTGCTCCTTGTGTGCCTGCAACCTTAAATAAGGTGAGCCAACTTTCCTAATAATATTTTAAAATGATAATAGTTTGGTTTCTTATTTGTGAATAATTTATACACTAGCTATCTGCCACAGCTTCACTCTTGTCTACTAACGAATAAAATGAGATCAAATCTTCCTTATACAGTACTGTTATAAAATAAAATGTCATACTGAACAATTGACCGTCAATCTGTCAATGTTTACGAAGACCTGTTATCTTCTCTCTTAATCACTCAGCCTTTTTTTATATCGAGATTTTTATAATAATAATAAATATATCATTTTAAATAGGTAATTATAAAATTTGGGTAAAAAATACGAAACGAAATGAATGCCTGAAAAAATGTAGTGCCTGAAATCGTAGCCACAACTTTTTTTTTATTATAGGAGGCAAACGATGTGTCACCTGTTGTTAAGTGATCACCACCGTCCACACACCAGAAGCGTCGTAAGTGCGTTTCCACACTGTGTTTGGGGGAGGGGAGGTGGGTTATCCGGCGCTCTCAATGACCGAACGAAACGCAACAATGCAAGCACTGTTACTTCACGTCGGTTTTCTGTGAAAGGGTGGTAATACCCCGGGCGAGCCATTCATGCTGAAACCTGTAATAGCTTCAGAGTGACTTTACCACGTCTAAAATTTTCTAGTATTTAATTAAAGAACATTTGGTTCACGTTTAAAAGTCCTACGCATAAAAGGTAAAACCATAATTTAATTTGATTGTTCTCCTATTAGTGTAGGTGTTTGGCCCATTTAGTAAAGCGAATTGCTTAGAAATAGATTTGTGTGTTTGCGACTTGGGATATGTGTTAAAAGGGACCTGGGTCCCTTTACCAACGTGGTTTTTTTCGAACTGTCTTTACGTTCTTGGACTGGTGGGCCTTCACAGCTGCACTAAATTAAAGGAGCGAGCGCTTACGGCACTCAGTCACTTCGCAACAAGCTTAAGAATACCAGTGTGCAGCAACCCCGACTTCCTTTGTACGTTTTTTTACTATCGGGCCCGGTGGACGTTGTCATGCCTTGATAATAATAAAAAACCTAAAAGTCAACCCTAGCGCAATGTACCGGGTCCAATTGTAAATTTCAACCGTTCTTAAATCCACCTGAACACACAATTTTTTTAATCAAAATCTGTCCAGCCGTCTAGGAGGAATTCAGTCACATATAGACGGACAGAAGAATTATATATATATCTAGCATCTACCCGCGACTTCGTCCGCGTGGAATAGTTACTTTGGGGTAACGTTAACATTAACTAGTGACTTCGATATTTCTACATAATACATACGTTAACCCCGATTTTGAAATATTCTTCATTTGTACTCCGCTCCTGTTGCTCTTAGCGTGATAATATACATATATAGCCTTCCTCGATAAATGCGTTATCTAACACTGAAAGAATTTTTTAAATCAGGCTCGTAGTTCCTGAGATAAGCGCGTTCAATCAAACAAACAAACCCTTCGGCTTTATAATAGTGTAGATTACTTCTCTCGGACTTACCTCGAGCCCTCATTCAAATTACAATAACTTTTATTAGAGTGGACCGATTTTAATGAAACAAAGACTAAGTTACTCTCAAATATATGCTTTATGATTTTCTTTTGCGAGGTTTTATTGTAAACGCAGTAATTTTGCAGTGATGCGTGTTCATACAAAAAGACAGGCAGATAGAGAAACATTTCTATAAATGATTGAAATGTATTCTATCACTTATTTCTAGACATCTGCAACAATTTTTTTCACGCAAATCTAAAAATCTTACGGGGTGGTAGGGTTTTACAGCCTGACTGGGTCGCAACCACCATGTATATGGCGAAAAGGCCCGTCATAGTGATTCGCATCTGCGGTTCGTATGTGAATATCCAGCTTTTCGTAGGCCGGCATGACAGCGGCGACCGGCGATGGATAGTATGTCACTCGGTAGTCGCCATTGTTTTTGGATTGTACTGTGCTTACCGTCAGGCACAGTGCAGTCATTTTGTCGTGCTACTATTAAAAAAAAGTATTGATACGTTAGATTTACATTCTTATTATATGTACTACTTATGCCCGCGACTTCGTCTGCGTGAAAGCTTATGTGAAAAACATCGATTAATAAAGTCATCTGAATGTATTATGTCCATTTACTTGTCTACTTTTCTCTCGTACTTACGCCGCGTCGTCATTAAAACTACAAAACTTTTGATAGAGTGCACCGATTATAATGAAACAAACACTGAGTTACTCCCAAGGATATAATTTACGATATATTAAAGATAGTTTATTGTACGCCCAGTATTTAAGCAGTGATGCTCGTTCATACAAACAGACAGACAGTTAGATAGACAGACATTTCTAAAAATGATTTAAATGTATTTTATTACTTATTTCTAGACACATGCAACATTTTTTTTTTCACAAAAATCGAAAAGTACCGACACTAGATTTACATGATTATTATATAGAGTAGCCTATTGAGGCAAATTAAGATATTATTTCCAATAAAGAGCTTATGGTAACTCTGTTTTATTAGATTAAATGGGTATTTTATTGACTTACCCCTCGTTCCATTTTTTTGCGTATACCTCTAGACAATGTCATACAGTTTACATCTACAGAATTTGTAATCAAATTCAACCAATTAGTTCATCGGAGTATACCCGTAATATTAGTTTACAGTTCAACAAACAGATCTGATAGACGTTTCAGTTGTTAATTTATCTCATGTCGGCATCTTGTTATGGAAATTATATTAATTTACGTCGAAGGTTGTATTGTCTTTAAACGTTTGATAACTCTTCATTAGGAATCCAGTTATTTTAATATAATTCTATAGCAGTGAAACTATTTTTATCGCTGCTATTTATCACAGGTGATAAATGAAAAGGTGTTATATCCTTCGGCGCTCTCGCTGACCGAACGAAACGCAATAATGTGTGAGAGGGTGGTAATGTCCCGGACGAGCCGACCCATTCATGCTGAAACCAGTAATAGCTTCAGCCTGGCTCTACCACCTATAAATGTTATTCTAGAACGCAGGACTTTAACAGTGATACATGTTCATACAAACAGACAGACAGACATTTCTAAAAATGATTCAAATGTATTTTATAACTTATTCCAAGAGACGTTAGATTTACTTTTTTATTTTAAGTATATAGTTAGATAATCTAAATATGAACTAATTGGCAAATATTGTGTTTATAATTTAATGAATCAACGTAAAAACTTTACAGTGACCTACAAATTAAACCCACTCCGTGGGATTCATGTCCGTTGCGTAACTAGATAATCTAAATATGAACTAATTGGCAAATATTGTGTTTATAATTTAATGAATCAACGTAAAAACTTTACAGTGACCTACAAATTAAACCCACTCCGTGGGATTCATGTCCGTTGCGTAACTCTTTAACCGATTTTAGCCGGTTACGAGACATTTATCCCCGGTCCCAGTGCTTCCCGAACTTGAAATAAAGTGGTTCCGAATAAAAATCGGGCAGATTTCCCTCGGGCGCCGCTAAATGTGACATAGTAACGACGGTAACTCCTTTCGGTCCTTTGAGGCTCGTGTAGTTAGACTAATTGGCTTTTTTTTTAATTTATGGTATACTAGCTGTTCCCGCGACTTCGTCCGCGTGGAATGTTTACTTTGGGCTATAGCTAATACGCAGCGAAAGCTCTGAAAAGAAAAAAAGACGATTTTGAAACATTCTTCATTAGTGCTCTCCTCCTATTGGTCTTAGCGTTAATATGATATAGCTATATCCTTCCCCGATAAGTCACCTATCTAGCACTGAAAGAATTTTTTAAATTGGACACGTAGTTCCTGAACAAACAAACTCTGCAACTTTATTATCTTTATATATAGATTTCTTTTGTACGAGTGTATGTCACTGAACTCCTCAAAAACGGCTGGGCCGATTTAAATGAAATTTCGTGTGCGTATTCCAGTGTATTCGAGAATGGTTTAGATTCACAATTGGAATCGGGAGGTGGCACTTCGGTTGAATTTTACATTTTTTTTATTATCAAGGCAGGACAATGTCCACCGGGCCCGCTAGTATTAGTATAGATTTATATATTATTATACTAGCTGACCCGAGACGCGTTGTTGTAGTTCAGGTATTACATGTTGAATGAAAAATTATGGTAAAATATTCTCAAAACTAAAACGTCTATGAGATACCTACAACAGTCGGTCCTACAGTTGTCTGTCTGTCAAGAAACTAATTTAAAGCGCCATCTGTTCGAGCGTGATGAACCTTACAAATAATAAACATTGAAAATAATTTCAATTGCGATTAAAAAATATTGAGGCCATTAATCGCAATATAATATCTTTCTAGTTGGACCAAATTATATCTAAACGCCGAAGTTTCATGAAGATCGGCTGAATAGTTTCGGAGTTCATCGTGAACAAATATCATGACGCTGGAGTATTATATATTTAGACTAGCTGACTCGGCCACAAGTTGCTGTGGCTCAGTTACTACATGTTGAACAAAAAAAAGAAATTGAAACGTGGCCTCATCTAAGAAATATCTATAATAATCGGTCCTACAATTTTCTGTCAAGAAACTAATTTAAAGCACCATTTCGCCTAATTCTACGTTTGTAGAAAAAACGGCACTAATAATAGAAAAAATGTATTTAATACATTGAAAGTTTTAATACAAAGAAACAAAATGTTGACTATAGCTAACTTCAGGGTGTCGGTTCTTCGTGACGGTGTGCGCGTGCATCATAAAAATTTAATCTCATAATTTTTCCCTAAAGCGCCAAAAGAGGTATAACTTCAAAAACATTGATCGAAATATAAATTATCCTCTTAAGTTGTTCCAAATTATACAAAAAGACCAACTTTCAAGGAGATCGGTTGAACAGTTACGGAGTTCACGTGCCATTTTTTAATTTTAAGACTAGTTTATCATAATTTTAATTCCATATATAATAATTGAGCCATAGCAACTGTTAGCCAAGTCAGTTAGTATACTATACATTTTTGTTACCCCTGAAACAAATCCGTCCTTCCTAATTTTTTACAATTTACCAAGTTTATCCACGCAAAACAGATTTACTCGAACCCTCGGGAAATACATCAAAAGACCTCATTCGCCTGTTCCCGGAATTAATATATTTACGTTAAAATCCTCTAAGGTGTAAGGGATGAGGGCTCACGTACCTTAAACACACAAATTTTGGAAAATTGAAGAATAAACATGGCCTAATCGTTTCACGTGTTTGTATTAAAATATTTTGTGAATCAATATTTAACCTGTAAGTAGCCTTTTGTATTTTTGAAGTTATACTCTTTTTGGTGCGTTAGGGAAAAATGATGAGATTAAATTTTTACGATGCGCGCGCGCACCGTCGTGAAAAACCGGCACCCTGAAGTTATTACGATGCGCGTGCACACTTTCACAAAAACCCGACATCCTGAAGCTATTATGATGCGCGCACACCGTCACGAAAAACCGACACCCTGAAGTTATTACGATGCACGTGCACACCTTCACAAAAAACCGACATCCTGAAGCTATTATGATGCGCGCACACCGTCACGAAAAACCGACACCCTGAAGTTA
>MU160716.1:20522-32588 GCA_015888305.1 Antheraea pernyi | reverse complement strand
GCACGACTCCCATGTAGAGTCGGCGGCACCCGGCGCCCGGCCCCCCTATATTAGGGAGCAAACGGCTGAGTGCTGCCGCTGCCCCAGCAATTCGCGGTCCGAGCCCCGCAAAATGGGGCTCGAACCGCCAGCGCCCGTCCAGGGTGAGGCCCAGATATTTCATCTGGGTCCCCACCCTGATTCGGGCGCCCTCCACCACAATGTGGGCCCCAGGAGGTGGCGCCCGCCGAGGCCCATGAAAAAGTAGGGCCTCGGTCTTCTCGAGGGCCACTCTGAGGCCCAACCTCCTTATGCGCCTGACCACGAGGGTTGTGGCCATCGTGGCCAGACGCTCCACTTCATTCCATTCCCCCCCCCGGGGCTACGACTAGGGTGTCGTCTGCGTAACAGATGAGGCATGCTCCGTATGGGAGCACGCCGCGGAGCACCCAGTCGTAGCCCATGTAACACGCTATCAACTAAGCCGGCATTACTTCAGCCTAATTCTCCTCGCTCTTCTTGGATCGATAAAGGTGACTGGTTTTACGCTGAAATAGTTACAGCTTTAAGGCTATGCTCCTGACATATTCCACATAATAAATTTACCAGTTTGATGAAATACAATGACTTAATGCGTTCGTAATGAAGTAGAAAGGCGAGAGTACTGCCCAGTGGCAAACAGAAATTTACCGTTTGGTTCTATAACTGCACTTCGGCTTCACCTTTGTTGGATGAAGCCAGTTTGTTGTATAGACTAGTCAATAGAGATATAAGTTAGAGGTAATGATGGCTTGCATGTGTATTATGTATGTCTTCATGAAGGATGGCATGGTCAATATGTGACTAACTCCTTTAATAAAAAAAAAGAAAACAAAAATGGTTATCATCTTAGGCAGCTTTGTTATTTAACATAATATGAGAGTGTAATTAAATACTTAAGAATACAAGTAATAATGACCGATTAAATATTTTAAATAGTTCTCTGCGTGTTCAAATGTAACTTCTTCATTGCCGAGTCCTTATAAAATCCTGTATGAACGTATCTTGTATGAACGCTCTTTTATACGCATTTCCGAAGTTAAAAATTGCTTCACAGTCGATATTCGTCACTGCATTGTTAGTTTTACACATCGTAAAACGAGTGAAAATATAATTTTTTTAAAGATGATGGAATAAAAATATCAGTAAATGTATAAGGCTTGTTACAGACCAGAAACTTGCTCGTAATGGAGATATAAATGATAAATGGTAGGCAAGTGTGTCCGGTAGCAATCTCCGAGAAGTATTGGGATCGTTTAAACTTTGCCAATTTTGCCGTCTTCAGTTAAGCGGTCGCGGTTCACACGTGCGGAAATAATATTATTAACTTCTATTTGATGGTGGTATTAAATTGTCAATTAAGGGAAGATTATTCTGACTGAGCGATTTAACTGATATAATATTAAATGATTCATGAGATTTATCTACGTGTGATTCTTCTTTGATTCGGTTTTACGCTATGAATTTCTAAAAAGAAGATCTAATTGTAGAAGTGAAAATGTCTTTAAGCGCGTTGAGTAGTATTTGACAGGAGATACGTTTATACTACTAACTAGATATACTGGTAAGCGTGACCGAAGGTATTGCGTTTGCGTGACTTGCGTCAGACTAGCAACGCGTATTATAGCCAGCCTGTGTACATCTAATATTGAGATTGTGCATCTCATCATATGCTTGATGAGTTAATAAACTGTATAAAAAGTATATAATTATTATTCGGAGCGCCAATAGATGTGAAAGAGAGACTAATGACAATAATTTCGACATACAAATTATAAAATGTAAATAATCCAAACTATAAATAATTTAAATAATCAAAAGAGAACGGAGTTTAAATTCCAATGTTTTGTAAATATAAGCACGCTAAACCTAGGTAAGAAACATATCAACAGGTGCTTATTTAGACAGGTGAGTTTAGAAAAAGCCTTGTCACTACGCTATGATTTCAACACGATGTTTCTCTTACCGAAAGTTCCAATGCCATTAACGCTCTAAATAAGTGAAAATATTTCGAATGGACTTACCCTTGCCCCCTTAGTAAGGTAAAATCTAACATGACTTCTTTGTAACCATATGGGGTGTAAGGGGTGTCGAATAACATCATAAAACTTGAGACACCCAAGCCAACCTCACCTGCACGTGGTGCACCCTGCTGAATAACGAACGAGGCAATGGCGAAAGTGGGGTGGTATGGTTTTACTGCCTGACTGGGTCGCAACCACCATGTATATGGCGAAAAAGCCCGTCATAGTGATTCGCTTCTGCGGGTCGCGTTTCGGGATCAGCCTGTGCATATCCAGCTTTTCGCAGGCCGACATGACAACGGCGACCGGCGATGGATAATGTGTCACTCGGTGGTCGCCATTGTTTTTGGATTGTACTGTTCTTACTATCAGGCCTAGTGCAGTCATTTTGCCGTGCTACTATAAAAACAAAAAAAAACATCTATATTTTTTGCTTGTCTCCAATTTGTGGCTACAGGGATACATTGATATCTTCTTATGTGACCTGATGATTATGCAATAGTACTGACAGTGAGTCGACCTCGACAAAAGCTTACTGATATAGAATCATTTACAGATTTTGTTTAAGTAGATAAGCAACTAAATCAAAATGTAACGAATAAACAACTAAAATTTATTTGATCCACAATTAGGCCAGAATCACCCTTTCAACACTTTCTTTTATTGTTTTTAGCGGTAGTTACCTACCTACCTAGACGACAATCCTGCATCACACATACTTGCAACCTTTTAGAGTCGAAATATAGTAGTTTTTTTTTTTGTTTTTATGTCAAAAAGAGTCAATCGAACATGTGGGTCACCTAACGTTAAGTGATCACCACCATCCATAGACACTAGCAATACGAAGTCGCAAGTGCGTTGACAGCTTGTGTATAGGGGAGGGGTAGGGAAAGGAGGAAGGGAGGGGAAGGGAAAGGAGGTAGGCCTCCGGAGCTCTTACTGACCGAACGAAACGCAACAATGCAAGCACTGTTACTTCACGTCGGTGTTCAGTGAGAGGGTGATACTACCCCGGCTAGCCGACCCATTCATGCTGAAATTAGTAATAGCTACAACATGGCTCTACCACCTACAAAATCATCAAAATCTTCGTAGTCTGACAATACTGAGGTGGATTGCCAGCAGTTCAAGTTTGAGTACAGAGTAGTGAATCATACAATTAAAGAATATATGCACTGAGTAAGCTTTGATGTTGGAATGTCATTTAGTGAATTTTATATTTAATTGATAATCTTGTATTATTTGGCTCTGTATTCTGTAATATTGGTGGTGTTTTACGTAATATAGTTCGGTTATTGTGTCATATGTGTCGTATCGTACGCAAGAAACTTGTAATATTACCTTCTTGACAATGGCAATAATAATGTACCCGAAGATTGACTGCTAAAAGTAAAATTAAAAGAAACGTCTTTGAAATTTAATTGTGTGTGAACTAGCGCTTAACCTGGCTCTTTTATGGTGAATCACGAAGAGTTATAAAAAATTTACCGATGTCAAAGTGCCAAGGGTAAGTTTATTTTCGAATAAAACCTGTAATAAATGAAAGTCGCATGTGAGCCCCTCCGTCTAGCTTCAGGCTATGTGAGAATGATGGCGCACTTTGTAACGCAAAAGGGAAAATATTACGAGCATCTTTTACTGGAATTTTCCCAGTTGAAACTTTGATTGGTTTATTCTTTTCCTTTTTAAATAAAAATATACTCCAGACGGTAAAACAAATAGTTCTTGTATTATATGAAATCATATATCACAGATAAAATATATTAAATCAAGTTAAACATTCGAAGGATTGTTTTTGTCTGTAACAAAAGAAGAAAAATCAGAAAGTCTCCGATTTATTAGTAGTACCAAGGAGGTAAGAGAAAACAATTGAAACTCGTTTAAGCTAAAGACGAAACAAAAGTTACCAGAAGTGATGAATATTGTATTACTGAGTAGACAACTGAGAGAAGGTCCATGTCAAATTATTTACGTTAGTGGTGGAAAATCGTAATAAAGTGTACAAAGCTTTTTTTTATTTGTTTATTTATATACTATTATTATTTGCACTTCTTGATTTTCTAAATGCAAGTGTAAATGGTAAAAACTGTAATGAGTTTTGTATAAATACTGCAGATTTGAAACGTAACGAGCTTGAGGTATGATGAATTGAAATTTAGAAATAAAGGCTTCAAATCATTGATGATATAGACAAAAAACTATCCAATTTTATAAACTGAAAATACTGACGCTTGTCAATAACCACTGAATATCAAAAATAAAAGGAAAATTAGTCGACAGTCAGAGGAGAATATGGTATTGAACTATTTTATGTTTTAGCTTTTGCTCGGAGATATGTTTCCATTAATGTAGATTGGACTTATGCCTCTGAAAGTAAGTGTACAGTTTTTCTGAATGACATTATACCCCATATCTTTTTCTATACCCCCCTCCCCCCACTGGTAACGTGTTCACAAAATCTCAGGGTGATCAGTTAAGTAGTTGAAGCGCGAAAGTGTAATAAACAAATTTAATTCGCAATGGATAGTTATTAGTAAGGATTAATATAATCATTATTTGTCTTTTTTAATTCTTAATAGACCAAGTAATTTTGTGAGAACTAATTCATTAAAGATATCACAATAAGCCATTTAGTAAATCCCATCTTATTCTTAGATAGGCGATGAGGTAGTGAAATAAAACACTATTTCGTTTATAGAACTTTTATCAAAGCCTTAACTGGAGTAAACGATCGTTTATAGCATATAACAGTTCAAGGTTAAAAGAAACAAACAAATGTCGAAAGAGCCCAGATGCTATTTACTTAGTTTTGTATACCCTAATATTGTAGAGGAAGTATTGCTTTAACCTTGAGGATTGCTATGACTATTTCTGAGTGGAAGTTTTAATCTAAGAAATACGTTGGTACCAGTTCAGCTTTATTTCTGTGGTGCAAGCTATAAGCTTATTTGAACGAATATATTCGTGTTCATTAATGACATCAACTTTCGCTGGTAAGTTACGGACCTTTACGAAATACCAAAACCGTAGAGAATATACCACTTGATTGCAGTGTCCATGCACTCCAAGCCAGCAAAGGTCTGCATTAATAATATAAACCCATTCATCATTCTTCTTAAATGTCTAGCTTCCTGTAGTGGATCGGTCCATGTGATTATAAAGCATATAGATACTGCAAGCACTTGTATATTGCAAATTTACGAATGGTATGAGGATAATTATTTTTGCAGTTGGCGGTCGAATACCCACGAGTGTAATAAGTTTAAACGTTAACGGTTCGACTGTTCGGAATTAAATTACAATGAAGATGTGCCTTATTTTATCGACGTAGTATCGGTTGGTTCTGACCAGTCACTTTGTAAATTTACATTATCATTATAAGCCCTACTAAACTGGTAGTATCGAATACTGAACGATTTATATATTAATAAGCTTCATATTAGCAATTGAAATCGCTAACGAATTCAACAACCATCCTACAACCACACTCCAGCAGCTGCATTTGAGGACCAGATTTCATATTGTGAAATTGTGGTTAAATGCTGATACATAAAAAACAGTCTACTGAGTAGTAATTTCATCAATTACTAATTAATCAGTGTTAGATTTGATAATAAAGTCACAAAGCACTAACGATTTGCCCGATAGTGAGTTCAAGCGCCGAGTCAGAGTGAATAAATATGTGAACGATGGTGATATCTGAAAATGACGACCTCTCTGAGCATCCATCAAAAATGAATATCACTTTCTATGTTTGTAAAAATATATACGATGGAAAGATACACCAGATCAAATTTCTTGTCGGTTCGTATCAATGACTGAGTTGTTTTCCGATCCGTTGGTAGTTTTGACGTTCATAAGCGCCCTTTCAGGACTAAAATTGAATAAAGTATGTTTGATTTTGATTTTTGAATGTTCCTTATGAATCTAATCGCTTTCACCTATAAGCTTGTGCCACGAAAGTGAACCGGGTACGAGGGCCGTTCCCCACATAACAATCGTAGCTATTTGACATTAACGAGCGAAGTTCGGCCATTAGATGAGATTACTCCGCGAGTTAAAATACTTATACTGTGTACTAAAGGATTCTGGGGGCTCCGCGAAAAACCAAGTAAATTTCGTTAACAAATGTTTGTATTCCTTCCTAGTAGACGTGAGTACGGGCTTCCACTTTAAATATACTACTAACTACTTTTTGATGAAGTCGTTTTAAACTATTCTCTTACTACAGTTTTGATTTTACTACGTTTTATAGATTTTAGCATTTGACCACAATCTTATCTGAATTTAAATGACGTTGTTTTCTAAGATAGTGAACAATCTATGACATAATTATCTATAAAAGTTTTCTATCAAGAAACTAATTTATAGTGCCATCTGTTCGAGACTGGTGAAACTTATAACTAATGACAAGAAGCAACATTGTCAATAATTTAACTCGTAATTAATTTATTTTTTTAATTTTTATTGTAACACCGCAAAATGAGTGCACTATGCTTGATGGTAAGCACAGTGCAATCTAAAAACAATGGCGACCACCAAGTGGACACCCTATTCATCGCCGGTCGCCGCTGTCATGCCGGCCTGCGAAAAGCTGGATATGTATAGGCTGATCCCGAAACGCGACCCGCAGAAGCGAATCACTATGACGGGCTTTTTCGCCATATACATGGTGGTTGCGACCCAGTCAAGATAATGCTATGAATAAAGAAATAGAAAGAAGGATAACTAATACATGGAAACGGTTTTGGTCTCTCAGGGAAATAATGAAGGATAAAGATATGCCAATGAAGGGAAAAAAGAAAGTATACGAAATATGCATAATGCCATGCTTACTATACGGATGCCAGACATGGGCGTTAACAGAACTACAACAAAGTAAATTAAAAATCTGCCAAAATTCAATCGAAAGAAGTATTTTAGGTATAAAAAGAAGAGATGGAGTGAAATTACAAGAAATTAAAAAGAAAACAAAATTTAAAAAAGCACACACAGCCTACAGGGCACTCAAATGGCGTTGGGCGGGACACATGTTAAGGGATAGTAAAGAAAAATGGACCAAGTTAGTAACTGAATGGTATCCAAGAGATAGCAAAAGAAATAGAGGCAGACAAATCAAAAGGTGGGAAGACGACTTTAAGAAAATAGCTGGTCCGATATGGACCCGTTTGGCAAGAGACAGAAATACATGGAAATCTTTAGAGGAGGCCTTTGTCGAGGGACAAGCTGTACTACACGCAGTTGCCGATCATTAAAATGCAAATCGATTTAACTAAGTTTTAGTTTTAGCAAATAGTTAACAGCAATAAAGGCTATTTTATATTTTATTTTATTTTATACGGTATAAAAGTCATCTATTAATATATTAAAATTAAAAAAAATAACAAAAATGTATTTTTTCTCAACCCATTCTCATGCAATTGCGTCCAGTTTTACTGTCGGTTTAGGTGGTAGAGCCACGCTGAAGCTATTACTGGTTTGAGCATGAATGGGTCGGCTCGTCCGCGGTACTAACACCCGACCCACAGAAACACAGACCTGAAGTAACAGTGCTTGCAATATTGCGTTTTGGTCGGTCAGTGAGAGTGTCGGAGGCCCACCTCCCTTCCCCTTTTTGCCCTCTCCACTCCTCTCCTACTCCCTCCAAACATAGGGTGGCATCGCACTTGCGATTCCGTTGGTGTTGCTAGTGTCTATGGACGGTAGTGATCACTTACTACCAGGTGACACGCCTGTTCATTTGCCCCCTGTAATATAAAAAAAAACTGTGCTGACAGTCAGCCAAAGTGTAGTCATTTTGCCGTGTTACAGTAAAAAAAGGAATTAAAATAATAATAATGATATGGTTGTGATAGAATTGCAGTTCTCACATATTTTAAAATCTCCAAAAGACCGTGAGCTGACAAGCTCCATATAGCCATACCTTCAATTGAGAAGATGCCCATGGCCCCGCAGTGGGTCTTTTACAGGCTGATCTGTGAAGGCCCCATATCGAAATATACCCAAACCGCACGTTTTTACTCTGAAGATATACTGAAGCAGGAGTTTTCCACATTTTTTCAGCATTTGAGTTTTTCTGCAGCACAAGTTCAACGTTACCTAATCTAGCACGTTGGAAATGTATGATGGCATTTAACACATATCTATACCTTTGATATGAGGAAGAAAACAATTTTGACACTGTAGCTTTGCATATTAACTACTTAGTTAACCTGTAGAAAACCTGATTCCTGCAATGTACCGGTAACATACATAAATTACACTAATTTGAAATATTTGTCTGGACGAATTATATGGACTTCGACACGATAGGTACTTCCGTCTGACTCTACAATACTATTCTCACCTAACGAACTGGAACAAAAAGTTCATTTCATAACTATAGCTCCAAGCGGGTAGCGTATCCGGCTTTCGAGTGATGCGACCGCCATCCGGCCTTTTATACTGTATTTACAAACAAAGTTCCCGACTTTTTATAGTGTGTATTTTATAACATTTTGATGACCTCGTTTATTGTATCTTCGAAGTGAAAACTTTTATAGCCGCGGTAAGTGATTTTGTAGGTATAATTTATTTGATAGCGGAAAAACTAATGGGTTCGCGTCATCAATGAACTCGAAATGGTCGTGACGTATTGCACTCCTGCCAGATATTGTATATGTTCGACTAAAGGTAGATTTAGATACAGTTAAATACACAGGTTTTAGTGAGTCGTTTTACTGAGTCGCTACCATCATGTATATGGCGAAAAAACCCATCATAGTGGTTCGCTTCTGCGGGTCGCGTTTCAGAATTAGCCTGTACATATCCAGCTTTTCGCAGGCCGGCATAACAGCGGCGAATGGCAATGGATAATGTGTCACTCGTTGGTCGCCATTGTTTTTGGATTTACTGTGCTTACCATCAGGCACAGTGCACAGTAATTTTTCCGTGCTACTATAAATAAATAAAAAAGAAAATAAAAAACTGGTATTTTAGTATGCCGATAGATTACTTCATGTACAAATGACCACGAAATAAGATGTTTTTTAAAATCCTTTATAGGTATTTATTAGCGTTTCACCACAGTCAATTTTTTTATATCATAGGAGGCAAACGAACAGGTGGGTCACCTGATGTCAAATGATCATTATCGTCCATAGATACTTGCAACACCAGAAGAGTCGGAATTGCGTCGCCAGCCTGTGTTTGGGGGAAGGAGGGGTGTAGGAGTAGAGCGGGAGAGGACAGGTGGGTATCTGGCACTCTCACTGACTGAACGAAATGCAATAATGCAAGCACTGTTACTTCACGTCGATTTTCTATGGGTGGATGGTACAACCCCGGGCGAGCCGATCCATTAAATTATGTCATAAAATATGAACTCATTATGAAATTAGTCGGAACTTTGTTTTATTTTTTTAAATTGATTTACTATTTTGTATTTGTAGTACGCAGTGTTCCTTGCATTACTTCTATTGGCTGAGATGACTACAGGAATATTGTTTTTCGTCTTTAAAGACTGGGTAAATGTTTATTTTATTATAATGTTTTGAAATATATTGTAATTTGTTTTAAGCAAACTTTGCTTTTATTTTATTTCATATAATGATTCTTTCTTTATGTTACTTGTGATAAAATTATAATTTAAAATAGTTCAGGGCTTAAAAGATATTGATTTTTAGTTTAGAAAATATTTTAGTAAAAACTACGTAATATAATGTATCTTCTAATATGTTTCAGATAAAATTACAAGCTACCACCGGCTTTCAAACTTTCATCACACATTATCGAGAAGACCCAGATCAGCAAAATTTGATTGATTGGATACAAGAGGATTGGGTAAGTTTCTACTGCCTGTGTCTGTCTGTGTGTACCGAAGATTAGGTATTTTCTAAATTATAATAGATAACTAGTTTATATAGAAATACTTTCAGATTTCCCAAACGCTACGAAAAATTAAAACTTTAAATCAGATATAGTTTTCGTTTATACGTCGAGTTTTATGCATTTGTTATTACAATTTTCGAGATCAGGGTGTGTAAATCAGTACTAAAGTTTATAGTTATTTGTTACAGTTATTTTTAGTATTCATCAGGGCCTGTCCTAGTCTTATATTGATATAGGGCTTATATAACTATATATATAAGACCTCTTCGTAGTTCGTTTGCATTGGCGACGCTTTAGCAATATTTTTGTTTGAATTTAAATAAATTAAGTTTTTTTTCGTTAATATTCTTATTGAATACTAGCTGTGTCCGCGACTTCGTTCGCGTGGAACGTTATGTAAAAAACTTTAATAAAGTCATCTGAATGTTTTAAGTCTATTTACTTATCTTCTCTAGTACTTACACCGCGTCGTCATAAAAATTACAGTAACTTTTGATACAGTGGACCGATTTTAATGAAACAAAGACTAAGTTATTCTCAAAGATATGCTATATGGTTTTGTAAACTCAGTAATTTAGCAATGATGCATGTTCATACAAACAGACAGACATTTCTAAAAATGATTGAAATGTATTTTATCACTTATTCCTAGACACAGGCAACAATTTTTTTCACAAAAATCGAAAAAGTACAGACACATTAGATTTACATTGTTATTATATGTATAGAAGTATTTAAATTTTCACTTGAAAGAGTTACTTGCATGAGTTTCATTCTGCCTGTGGCGATAGGAGGGAATGGAAATTTGTCGCTGCTGACTGCAGTTGTAGAATGTATTGGCAGAGAGGGCCCACGAAGAGAAAACTAAGGAAGAGGAATTAAGGTGATTGGCCGTGGCCATCGATGAAGTCTCTTGTCGATTCTTCTCGATGACTGGATTGTTTGTCCGAACCGGTAGTAGTTTTGACGGTTGTAGACTGAATAAAGTATTTTATATTTGGAGTAAAGATTCACACTTGCTATATATAACTAAGTCGATTTGTTCTATATAATAAATATCAAAGTTTGTTTATTCTGATTTAATATGATAAAAATAAGAATTGTTAGCGTATGTCCTCAGTTGGAGCGTAGACTTGCTAACGATCACTCGAGCCAGAGCTTCCGGGGCACAACTTCGTAAGAACAGGCACTCGACTCGCCAAAACCGCTCTCAAGTCTCGAGTGACTGTTTGAACAGTTTCAAACATAGCGAATAATATTTTTATGTTCGAGAGTTTTTTTTCTATTGTGAAATAATTTAATTAACTCGGTTTCTTGTAAAACTTATAACTCTATGCTTTTTATGCTTTTCTGATTGTTAGTAGGTTGTGTTTTTGGAAATATCTGAAACTATACTGTTAGTAATTTTCAATCAGAAAATATAAAAACATTTTAACTTCGATCAGCCGATTCAGCAACATCCTACTGAACACAGCTATACTCGTATACCACACTCGTCGTAACAAACATTTTTGTGCGCTTAAACCTCAAACGCTGGGGCTAAACCTTACGAGATAGATCAAATAAATGTACTACGGAATTGTATATCTTAAAAAGATCGATAAAAAATTCGCGTTGGTATATATTTAGGATAACCCACAGTAAATTTGTTATATCTTGGTTGTGTTATTTACCAAACTATTATATACAATACAATATTATTCCTTATCCAATTAAATACATTACATACGTTGTACATGTCATGTAGATCAAAAGCGACTTTAATAGTATTTAATTAAAATGGATATCTACATTGCACCCGTGCGAAGCTGGGGCGGGTCACTAGTTTTGTATAATTCTAAGTTAAGCTAAGCTATTCATACAGATATGAGTTATTGAAACATACATGTGTACCAGGCATGCATGTCTCAATAACTCTGAATGTGTATTTTGTGTCGGAAAATTTCTGAACTATTTCAGTTTGATAAGGGGAAAAAATAAAACTCTTCCACCTGCATGTGTAAGCGTGTATGCGTGCACGTGTGTGGAGGTGATATGTGTAATGTTGTCGCAGTGATGTAAGATTTTGTGTCACTGTATCGCGCGAGCAGCGTACTTAAGGGCTCCACGCCGAGGGAACGGACCTAGGCTTGAGCAGTTGCCGAGGGGGGCCTAG
>MU160716.1:0-14367 GCA_015888305.1 Antheraea pernyi | reverse complement strand
AATGCCTAGATATCGCAGACATCTTGCCTTTTAAAGGCCCATCTATATAAGTCAAAGCGATTACTATTTATACATAATTCCGCAAAATAATTTAAGTAACACAAAAATAATAAAGTATGAACAAATTAATGTTATTTGAGACTTTTTCGACATGTAAATCAGCGACATCTAGCCTTTCATGGCCGAACTATGAAGTCAAAGAATATACTACTTATTATTCATAATTATCAAACTAATGATTCAATTCTATATAATGATATTCTTATTTACGTCTTATTAAAATCTATATAATAATAATTATTCTTATTTATGTATCTTTATTATGGTTGCGCTAGTTTAAATGTGTCCCTTAATATGGTGGCGCTAGTATCAATGTGTATCTTTAATATGATGGCGCTAGTGTCGATGTATATTTATAATATGGTGGCGCTAATATCAATGTTCCGGTCGTGTTGTAGTCTCGTCTCTTGAATGTGATGCAGCGGCACCGGAGCTGGGTGCTAACATACGATTTAAAAAATACGTGAGCGAAGCTGCGGGTACAGCTAGTATATAATAAGAATGTAAATCTAACATGTCTGTACTTTTAAGATTTGCCGTGAAAAAAATTGTTTACGTGTCTTTGAATAAGTAATAAAATATATTTCAATCATTTTTAGAAACGTCTGTCTGTTTGTCAATTCGTTTGAACACACATCACTGCTAAAGTACTGCGTTCATGATAAGTAAATGGGCTTACTACATTTAGGTGATTTTATTGGTCACTGTTTTTTTACATTAGGTTCCATCTGGACAGAGTCGGGGACGCATTTAGCTTAAAGTATTTTTTTTAGACATGGTAAAGCCATGTTGATGCTATTACTGGTTTTAGCATGAATTGGTTGGCTCATCCGCGGTAGTACCACCCTCTCACAGAAAACCGACGTGAAGTATCAGTGCTTGCAATGTTGCGTCTCGGTCGGTCAGTGAGAGCGCCAGGAACCCACCTCCCCTCCCCGCCCTTCCCTTTCCCCAAACACAGGCTGGCAACGCATTAGCGACTCCCTTGGTGTTGTTGGTGTCTATGGACGGCGGTGTTCACTTAACTTCAGGTGACCCGCCTGTTTGTTTGCCTCCTATGATATAAAAAAGTATTTATATCGCAGTGGTAGATAGCTCGAAGCCTACGGTCAGAGTAAGTAACCTTATGAAAGTTATAGAGAGTTGGTAGAGATTATTTACATCTTGCATTATCTTCGGTCACTCCCAAATTGGGTTATTTATCATAAGAAGCACAGAATTCTGCAATTTTGTTACTGTAACACTATCAAGAAAACTTTTATTCCTCAATTGAAATAAAATATCTTCTGTGACAAACCAACGTTGTTGACCCCAAAAAATCACTACATATTATTAAAAAAAGCCCTCCGTCACGTCTGTCGGTCTGTTCGTGATAAACTCAAAAACGACTAAGCGGATTTTTATGTGGTTTTCATTAATAGATATAGTGATTAACGAGGAAGGTTTCTGCATATAATTTTGTAAATTGGTTGAAATATAACGATAAATGTTGGAAATATCAGAAAAAGTCAAGCCGAAAACGGTGCCTAATCCCTTTGAAATATAGCAAACCAAATGAGATAATAAACAACGCAAACGAAGTCGCGGTACTCAGCTAATTCAATATAATGACAGGCTCATCCCCAACATATTTATATTTCATCCGACAACATAATTCAATTTAAGCCTTCCACGACCTTAACGCACGTAGATTCGATCAAAATATTTACGCCCTTGTCGAACACCGGAACGGGCCCGTTTTTATGGGAGGCTGTAAACAAATAAAGTTCTAACACGTGTTCCTAAAAACAAAGGGCAGAAATAATATAATGCGCCATAAAGAAGCATGTGTCATGCGTACGCTCTAACTTTGTATCGGCGATGTGGGCAGATAAACAGATGAGGTCTGGTCGATCCGACTTCGCGGTAAGGTTGTTGCATTGGAATTATTAATCTATGCAAATTAACGTAGGGAGTTTTGGTGGGATCTTGGAATGTCATGTATCCCTCCATGATAATAACAAACCTTGACAAATTATATACCTAAACCAATCCATGCATGGCTTCCTGTGATTGCTGCATTTTTGTTCGTGCGACATCTAACGAACGTTTTATTATTGCTCGAGAACCCACAACGTTGTCGCATAAACAACGAACCTTTTCGCGTAACCAAAGTTCAACAAACAAAAGCAAATTAAAACTAAAAAAAAACCGACACAACAAGGTAAGACTCCCAGCAGCAACGTTTCCGGACCAATACAATTTGCAAACTTTCAAGAAACGAACCTACTCCTTTCTCAAGGGCCGGTAACGCATCTATAATTCCATCAGGCATGTTCGTTTGCCACCAATGGTATAAAAAAATTGATCTTTGGTGTGATAATTCTTCAGGTGCACAGTTTGTAATATAGTTTTGTTATTGTGCACAAGTAAACTGGATGGGAAATTATACAACAGACACTTGCCTCAAAAACTCCCTGGAAAGTTCTAACAAGACAGCCACCATTTTCTTTGAACATTGGAATAATTGCAAGAAACTTGTAATATCGTTACCTACTCGATAATGGCAGTGATAATATACTAGAATGTTGATTTCCATGAATAAAACCAACGTAATATAAAAATACCGTAAATTGCCTTTTTGTTTGACGAAAAGTGGTAGGGCAAACACTTTGTCGGGTAGAGTGTGGAAAACATAGGTTCTCGTCCGGTCACCGAAGTTATGCAACGTCGGACGTGAAATTACTTGGATGGATGACCGTCTGCAAACATCGCGTGTCGTTGGCCCTTTGTTGTACAGTATCACCGAAGTGTTTATTGGCAATCCTGACTGCATCGACCCTATACGTGATTAGTGTAACAGAATACAACAAAGGGCCAACGACACGCGATGACAATAACTTCCACATAGGAGTGCGTCCAGATCAGCGACATCTTGCCCTTTATATATCACCAATGTAGTCTCACACCGGAATGAATAATGAACAGCCGATAACTTCCACCAATAGCGTTCGAGGTCAGTAGTAACACCCCGATAGAGTCAATAGCGCGGTATCGCAGGTCAATAGTGGTTCCCCGGGTGGCTTTGTAGGGTCGCCTCTCGGGTGTGTCACGGTACCGGACGTAGACGTTAACACTCGGCCATCCTGCAAATGCCGTGTCCCACGGCGGTCACAGTCTATTTCCACATACATCCCTAATCTGAAAAGAATATAATACGAGTAACTTGTTTTATGACACCGATAATACATGACCAAGATGATTCAGTCAATTCCGATATTATCCATTTATCACATAACAAAGTATTATTCACATAGTACAGTACATAGGATATTACCCACATAGTACATAAGACATATTACCCACATAGTACATAAGACATATTACCCACATAGTACATAAGACATATTACCCACATAGTACATAAGACATATTACCCACATAGTACATAAGACATATTACCCACATAGTACATAAGACATATTACCCACATAGTACATAAGACATATTACCCACATAGTACATAAGACATATTACCCACATAGTACATAAGACATATTACCCACATAGTACATAAGACATATTACCCACATAGTACATAAGACATATTACCCACATAGTACATAAGACATATTACCCACATAGTACATAAGACATATTACCCACATAGTACATAAGACATATTACCCACATAGTACATAAGACATATTACCCACATAGTACATAAGACATATTACCCACATAGTACATAAGACATATTACCCACATAGTACATAAGACATATTACCCACATAGTACATAAGACATATTACCCACATAGTACATAAGACATATTACCCACATAGTACATAAGACATATTACCCACATAGTACATAAGACATATTACCCACATAGTACATAAGACATATTACCCACATAGTACATAAGACATATTACCCACATAGTACATAAGACATATTACCCACATAGTACATAAGACATATTACCCACATAGTACATAAGACATATTACCCACATAGTACATAAGACATATTACCCACATAGTACATAAGACATATTACCCACATAGTACATAAGACATATTACCCACATAGTACATAAGACATATTACCCACATAGTACATAAGACATATTACCCACATAGTACATAAGACATATTACCCACATAGTACATAAGACATATTACCCACATAGTACATAAGACATATTACCCACATAGTACATAAGACATATTACCCACATAGTACATAAGACATATTACCCACATAGTACATAAGACATATTACCCACATAGTACATAAGGCATTTTTTTTGTTTTTGTTCTCCTACCCTTCGAGTTATGGCACGGACATTCAGGTAATCCCGCTTCTGATTTGTTACACTAATCACGTATAGGGTCGATGTAGTCAGGAATGGGAATAATCACATCGTAGATACTGTCACTATTTATTTGTCCAGAGCTTCGCCTTACAATAACTTCCACATAGGAGTGCGCCCAGATTAGCGACATCTTGCCCTTTATATGCCACCGATGTAGTCTCACACCGGAATGAATAATAATGAACAGCCGATAACTTCCACCAATAGCGTTCGAGGTCAGTAGTAACACCCCGATAGAGTCAATAGCGCGGTATCGCAGGTCAATAGTGGTTCCCCGGGTGGCGTTGTAGGGTCGCCTCTCGGGTGTGTCACGGTACCGGACGTAGACGTTAACAATTCTTTTAATTTAAATGTGTTAGTGTAATACAAAAATTTCACTTCTATCGCATGTCACCATAATACATCCTGTTTATGAAAATTAAAAAATGGTAGAGATTTATCCGGTAGATTTGAATGATAAACGCATATCATGTATATAGATTTATACTGAATTAAGTCACGGAAGAGAAATCGAGTGAGACGAATTACAAAACAATACCAAATCGATCGACATGAACGCGAGTCTGAACCGCGACCCGTCATAACTTCGAACCCTCGTATTTTAAGTTTTCTACGAGAGCAATAACTTTTTCATTTGTTTCCAGTTTGCCGAAACGGAAATTTCCGTAGAAGTATTAAATATACATTCAGATAAAACAGTGATACGAAAGGAAAATCTTTATGGGAAGTTAGCACATTTGTTGTTACAGAATTTCTAATTAGGGTATTTGTGGTCCCTCAAATGTCCCGTGTTCAAACTTGAGCTGCTGGCGATCCATCTCAATATTGTTAGACTACGGTCGATCAATTTTGAAAGGCTACAAGTATGTGTGATGCAGGATTGTCGTATAGGTAGATGTAGGTAAGTCCTGCTAAAAATGATAAGAGAAAATGATGAGGGGTGTTACCGACAGCGCGCCATGTGCAAGATATTGAATAGTGATCGATAGTTATAGGAAGTGTCAGAGACGTGAATTTATTACGCTTTAGTTTTCTGTGTTATTGTCTAGTACGTAGAAACTCGCTTTGTATAAGAATAAACTATTATATAAACATTGACGAACGAATAAACAGACGATTTTTTAGGGATAACTATTATTGTAAATTGTACAGGATGTAATAAATATAAGCGAATGGCACAGTGAATAGGAAATGCACAAAAAGACGTGGCCACGTGTGAGCGTTAGGGTCATGTCAAACGGGCGCTTCCTACAGGGGTCTCAGTTGAGCTAATTTCGACATATTGCGGGCCACACGCATAAATTACGTTCATAGGAGCATCACAATTGCGAGACCTTTAAATATGGAGTACAAATCCGTTAAAAAGCAGTAATTCCATACACTCTGGTCGATAGAGTCGAATGGGAATAGTGATACGATAGAGTCTGTTAAGAAGAAACATAATAGATCAACAGATAGTTCGAGAGGGCGATTCAAGATAGCGATTATTGTACGATAAGCCATAAGCAACAACTTTACGAGCGACCAGTCAACATATCGTACAATTAGCGAACATTTCTTGATACTAAGAGCTACGCTTCAACGAGTAGAAAGAAGTAGTGTTAATAAAACATATTCCACAAGTATTGCGCATAGAGGTGATTTACGACCACCTCATATATATTCGCAATAAGAAAGAAAGAAAGAAAATGTCTTTATTGTTGGATAACATCAAAACAACAAGATGAACATATATATAGCTTGTTAGAATATCCAACAAAGGCACTTCCATTCAGCAAAGTGCTGCAGCACAACTGGGTGGTACTGCAGCGCTGATTTTCAATGGAGACCCTAGTGTTAATAAGTGTTTAATTGTGGATCAGATAAATTTTAGTTGTTTAAACATTACATTTTGTTTTAGTTGCCTATCTATTAAAGCAGAATCTATGAAAAGTTCGGTATCGGCAAGTTTTTTTCGAGATAGACTCAAAAAACACTCGCTATCGACCGGTCGAGCAACCCTACTGTAATGAATTGTATTGTATTTCAAGTTACAATTTATTATGAAAGCAAGATATTTAAATAAAACGTAAGCACACTACTTATGTATCCACTACTCGTCAGTTCTTTGTAAGACCTGGGTCCATCTGATTCTATCCCCCAAACAGCGCCACATTCAATTGTCTACCTACGGTCTACTAACTACCTAACTAAACTAGCAGAGCAGTATCCAAAGACAACTCTTACAGCCTAAAAAACTCCACGATAAACTGTACGCCGCACTAGGGGAGTAGCCTATGGTCACGCAAGCACGTTCTGGAAACACCCCCAGCTGCCGACATACCGTCCTACACATACCGACCTAGTGCTATCGAAGGTCAGGCCACCCCGTCCCTGCCCTCCGTTGGTTCGGCCGGCAGTGACGAAGACAGCTTCTCCACTACCGTTACTTCTCCCTGTACCGAGATTGTGTCCTCCTTACCATTGCAACTTTTTAATGAGGTTTTCTCCCTCCGCTTCCATGAGATCACCTTCTAAAGTAACCGACTCCGGACCCTAATCTTAACCCGCCCCTCCTATTTTACCCTCCAGTCTAGTCCTAACCCTACCTATGCCTAAACTAGCTCTAGTCCTACCTACCTAAATCAGGACCTAAACCTTACTTACTCAAGTTAAGTAAGTAAGTTAGGAACCCAAATAGTGCATCTCATACAACTACACAGCCTGTACGATTTAACACTTGTCTCTTAAGCTGTGCGTGGTCTGTCAGGTTGCAGGGCAAGGTGATCAAGTGAATATCTAAGGGACCTTTTACACTGCTGCTGCAACTCGTCTATCTAATTTACCTGACTAGGCAAAGACCTTCTAAAATTATGGATATCCTCTTAAAATGTATATTGCTGTTTTGTAAACCAAAATCTAATTTCCGCTCTCAAGCTAATTCTAAAGCCCGTTTACTTATCCGTAGTATAGGGACTTGTGTACATGTAATATTGATATTTTGCAGCACATTACACGTTTGATTGATTAATAAACTTTATAAAAATATATATAAGTATTGCTCTGAATGCCAACAGATATGAAAACCACACTAATAATTTCAATAAACAAATTTTTAAATATTGTCGTTCACACTATAATTCATAAAAAAATTCAAAAGAGAACACATTTATTTAATTGTTATGAGTTCTCATTTCTGTCGCCAGAACTGGCTCGACTTTTTTTAATTGGTTGAAATATAACGATAAGTGTTAGAAACGTCGGAAAAGTCAAGCCGGCTGGGAAAACGTTGCCTATTCCTATCGAGATATATTAAACAAATTGAGATAATAAACAATGCAGACGAAGTCGCGAGAATCACCTAGTATAATATAAAAGCTATATGACAGACTAGGATCCCGTTAAAAATTCAAAAATTTAATTTAAAAATCCCATTAACTACTACACCTATAATACATCTTTTGATATGTTCCAATAGTTGAATTTAGAATCTCTCATGTCTTTTTTTTTTTTTTATTAACGTTGTGAAATCCCTTATGGATACGCCACCCTCTCGGGGGAGAGGATGGGTTATGTCCGATTTCCACGGACTAAACCCCCACGGTGTACCATCCGACCGTACTGTTGAGGCGGCAAGGGATCGATCTACGCTATTCCCCTTGGATAGCCGCCCCAACGGTCCGCTCTGCGGAAGGTGGCCGCCGGGCTCCATCCATCCAACACCAGCTGCCTCTCCTCGTCTACCGGACCTGTGCAATGAGGAGATGGGCCCCCCGGCCCATCCCCTCAGGTCCGGCTATGGTGGATGGAGGAGAAGGGCAAATCGTCGCCTCCTCCCTCCGGTCCTCCGTTGTTGGAGAGGGCCACTCAGAGGGTTATCTTCGCGTACCCTCTCCGCCGCCTCCTTCTGCGAGATGACGTCCTCGCAGAAGGAGGCCATCGCATTCCAAGCCTCTTCGCTGCCGAGCATGGCCGAAACCACACTCGGCAGCGACAAATCCACCCCTACCGCCGCAGTCAGAATGCGGCGCTGTCCCTCCCACGCAGCACACTCAGACAGGGTGTGCTGCGCGGTATCCTCCGCAGCGCCGCATTCATGGCATGCGGCGGTTGGCTCCCTACGAGCGATCTGATGCAAGTACCACCCGAAGCAACCATGCCCGGTGAGTACCTGCACCAGTCTGAACGACAGGGAGCCCCAACGTCTCCCTATCCAATCCGGCAGGACCGGGCGGACGGCGTCAATAGTGTAACGTCCATACCGCTCGTCCGCCAGGTCCCGCCTCCATCGTTCCTTCGCCTCCTCCCGGCCCTCCCTTCTCTTGGCCTCAATCTCGCTGGGAGCCGGAGGCTCCCCGATACTCTTTCTTGCCGCCGTAAATTCGTACACGGCGGCAAGAACTCCCGCCTCCAGCTCCCAGGGCAGGGAGCCGGCGAGCGCAAAAGCCGCCGCGGAGGCCACGGTGCGGTATCCCCTGATCGCCCTCAGAGCCACTATGCGCTGCGCAGCGCGCAGCGCTCTCACATTAGCGGCACCAAGAGCATCGGCCCACACCGGGGCACCATAGACGGCCATCGCCCGTACGACCCCCATATATAGTCGGCGGCACCCAGCATTCGGGCCCCCTATGTTGGGGAGCAGCCGGCCGAGTGCCGCCGCCACCCCCACAATTCGCGGTCTGAGCCCCTGAAAGCGGGGCTCAAACCGCCAGCGCCCGTCCTCATATGTCTTACCTTAACAATGTAACAGCGTCACTTAATCAACTTTATCTGAAAGCGAAGACAAGATCGTTTGAATCAAAATTCAAAATGTAATCATAATCTGAATGATAATATTTTAATTTCAGAATATGTTTATTGAAATTCCTAATATGGTTTTCATATCTATTGGCACTCGGAGCTATAATTATATACATTTTTATAAAGTTATTGATCAATCAAACGTATGATAGGCTGACAAATATCAATATTACATATACACAATCCCCTATACGTCTGGCGTAAACCGCGTAAGCGCAATACGGCCTCTCATGAATACATACGTAGCATGTCATGACGCGAAGTTATAAATTTAACTCCTGCCAAAAATACCGTTCGACGCGCCTGAAGAAGTTTTCACTTCAAATAAATTATAGGAAAGGAAATAATAATACCAGAAAGGAGAATCCTTGTCATCTCGGTAAATTAACGAAATCGGAATTGAAAATGTCATCTCTCGACTTAAAAAGAAGTTAAGGACGCGTCCCGCATTTATGTAAGTTTTGAAGAGCTGTGTTCATTTTGGTTTAATCGGGTAACCATAAAGTTTCCTCTTATATTTTCGGATGTAAAGATTAATTTAATTATCTTGATGTTCTTCTATTTCAAGGATTTGTGTATTGTATTTGTTTATAAGTATTAAAAGAACGTGTTGACATCTGTTTTAGGTATAAAGACACACACTAGATGAGGGTCGTTGATAATTGGCTTAGCTAATGAAGAACTGAATATGTGAAACTGTTTTTACTGACATAACAAAAGTTAACGACGGAGCTGATATGTATTATTTTGTTAAATAATTGATCTGAATTATGGTCACCCTAATTGAAGGTTGTAATGTCTGAAGAAAAGTTTTCAATAGGACAATCTTATAGATAATTTCGCTGGAGGAAAAGAATGATTTTTAAATAATTATTCCATTTATATTTTCGAAAATTAGGAATAAATCGTACCAATATTACGAAGTTCATGATTTTGTTTGTATTTTTGTTTATTTTTATGTGCTATACTCTAACCTTGCTATTACTCAGAAGAAAAATCTTTATTTCATTTTATACTTTACTAACTGACCCAGCGACCTTCATACCGCTGGCATCAATAAATGTTGTGTTAACTTATTAGCCGATATAGATTTTTGAAGTGAAAACTTCTTTTGGCGCTTTGGCGGTATTTTTGGCAGGAGATAAAGTTATAATTTCGCGTTATGCTAGTGAAGCGGAACTGAGCGTATTTTTTTTATATCATAGGAGGCAAACGAACAGGCTGGATATCAGATGTTAAGTGATCACCACGGTCCATAGACACTAGAAACACCAGGGATTCGCAACTGCGTTGCCAGCTTGTGTTTGGAGGGAAGGGGGAAGGAGAAGGGAGAAAGAAGGGGAGGTGGACCTCCGGCGCTCTCACTGACCGAACGAAACGCAACAATGCAAGCACTGTTACTTCACGTCGGTGTTTCTGTGGGTCGAGTGATACTACCCCGAGCGAGCCGAGCCATTCATGCTGAAACCCGTAATAGATTCAGTGTGGCTCTACGGTGATTTAGAACGCAGTTTACGGAAGCTATAAATTAACTGTTGGTTTAGCAAATAACAACTTATAAGCAATTAGAGGAAATGAAAAATTAAGGTTAAATAACACACACACCAGAAGTATAATGTTTTAAAAATTCAGACATTGTAGAACGACACTAGCGTACATGAACCTTAGTTTATGAAAAAAAAAATTGGTCATAATTAGACAACATTATTACAGAAAATATTCTTCTAAAACTCTTTCAAACTTTGAAACAGTGATCCTTATTATTATGAGATTCCAGACCCTTCTAATGAATATTAAGCTGATGGTCATGAATTATTTAAATTTATAATCAAAACGCTATCATTTCTTCATACTTTTGATTAATTTACTTACGATTTGAGGATCCGTACAGTTTTCAACGGTATTGATAACAAGGCTTTGAGTATGCGGTATAGTGCCGGTCTTTGGTCCTTTATTCTCCAGGTCAATGATAGGAGCGGACCTAAATAAATTTATGATAAAATCATCTGAAAACTTAGATACTCTTGCATTCGAAGCGTCTGTCTGAAATGAGACAATCGTCTCGGATGGTTTTATTAAAATGTTTCTGTTACGAATAATTTTGTATACAGTTATCAAGCGCAGATATTTACTCTAGTGACGTCACAGTCAATGTCTGCCTCATTTGTTTATACGAAGGATATTGTGGAGATAAAGCAGTGTGTAAGCTTACTACTTCAGTCTCTCATGTACCATAACAAACCAATTTTAATTTAGTCAGATTGGAATAAAGGTTTAGCATCAGCTGGACTACAAACCGATATGTTTTTAACAACATATTATGTAATAAACAAAAAATATTATTTAAAACTTACAGCCAAATGTTGGTACACTGTATTTAAACTAAATGTTGCGACTTGTCTTTTGTCCGGTGAAGCTGTGAAGTTCCGTCAGGACAAAAGCGTATACAGTTCAAAAACAAAAAGGCTTAAGTCTTACGTATATTGGAAATACCTGTTTCTGTCCTTATAGCACACTACATTTATTATCTGCGTGACAGAAATGGCTATATGTGATTTTAAGAATTCAGGTTTCTGATGTTGTTTTTCTCTTTGCCGGAAACAAAATATCCATTGCCTTAAGAAGTAACGCAGATATTATTTTCGATTGGATTTTTCTTATTTGAAATCTAATTGAAGCATGCGAGTTTGATTGTTTATTTTTTTCGTTCAATCTTACAACTTGTGTTAAATCCGAACAAATAGGAGTTATTTGTTAAAGATCATTCGTCAAACTTTTGTTTTGTTTTCACAATTTGCAAACTTGTAATATTAATCATAGTTTAGCCAGACTTGCTCTTTTGTATTGTCTATATATATAATAAGAATGTAAATCTAACGTGTCTGTACAGACATTTAATTTTATAAAAAAATCATTGGAATTTGCTAAGAATAACTAATGAAATAAATTTCAGTCATTAAAAAAGTCAGTATGTTTCTTTGTGAACGCATCAATGCTAAAGTACTACGATCAGGATAAAACATCACCAAGAAAATTATAAACCATATCTTCGGGTAATATTTAGTCATTGTTTGGTTAAGCTCGGCATACTCCATCATAAGTTATTGTAATTTTAATGACGGCGTGGTTTAAGAACGAGAGAAAAGTAGGTAAGCAAATGCATTTCTGTCCCATTAAAGTATCATATCTTATAGTATATCATAGTAAGTGGTTGGCCCCTTATACTTTTTTTCACCAAGATCGAATAAGTACAGACACGTTAGACTTACATTATAATTATATGTATAGATAGATAGAAATTAATTTTAGAAAACAATAAATCTGCTTTATCTATAACGTATGGTCTTTTTTAGTCTGTCGTGTAGTGTCATTTATAATTTATTCATAGGCTTGTGTTATATGACTTTATATTTTGTAATATTCGTGGCATTTTATGTTATACAGTTCGGTTATTGTGTATAAGTGAAGTGGATGGAAAATAACACCACGGAGCATGAATTACCAGCCCCTTTAGTAAGTCTTATATCTGCTTTCCTTATACATTTCTTCTGTACGTGTGTATGTCACTGAACTCCTCCTGAACGGTTGGACCTAGTTTGATGAAATTTTGTGCGAGTGTTCCAGTGGATCCGAGAATGGTTTAGATTCATATTTGGAACCGATAGGTGGCACTGCGGTTGAGTTTTAGTTTTTTTTTATTATTAAGGCAGGATAACGTCCACCCGCCCTAAATATAATAAATATAATCGGAACCGATATACCTTGGGCCGACGAGGTCAAATATCATTACATTAGATAAACATTTAAATTTCGAGTCACATATAGATAGAGTGCGAAACAAAGCCGCTATGGTCTTGGGTCGCCTCCATCCGTTGCTTTGTCATAGGAGTAAGATGTCCCTCAGACACAAGCTCACTTTGTATAAGACGTGTATCCGTCCTGCACGGCACACCTCGGCTTGGCTGTTGCCTGTTCATGCAATTCGCGACCTATCAAAGCTAACCTAAGTTAAGCTAAACTATTCATACGTATAAGAGTTGTTGAAACATATATGTGTACCAAGCATACATATTTCAACAACTCCTATGTGTATTTTGTATCGGAAAAGATTCTAAACTATTACAGTTCGATACGGGAAAGAAAAGAAAAACCCATCCACTTTATGTGTAAGCGTGTATGCGTGCACGTGTGTGGAGGTGATATGTGTAATGTTGTCGCAGTGATGTAAGATTTTGTGTCACTGTATCGCGCGAGCAGCGTACTCAAGGGCTCCACGCCGAGGGAACGGACCTAGGCTTGAGCTGCTGCCGAGGGGGGCCTAGTCTGGTGTGCGGGAGCGAAATTTACCCCCAGACCACGGCGGCGTGATCTGTGGTTACGCGGGCGTGGGCGTGAGCACGCTCTGTTTGGAGATACAGGCTGGTACTGATCGTTCTCTGCCGTTACTTCATCGGGAGGGTCGGTAAAAATATGTCGCGGACGTCTTTTACAACGCGCAGCGTTTGGTACGGGTTCGTATTTTGCGGCGGATACCACTAACGGACTGGGATGATTCGCGGCTTTTTCAAAATAACTAATCGTGAGTGATTTTACGTACGCCCAGATAGAAGGCATCTCTAGGTCCCTATGTAGATCAACTCTCCGGACGTACCACGGGGCACCGGTCACTTTACGTAAAACGCGGTTTTGAAGAACCTGCAACTTATGAAAATTATCTTTCGACATATGCGCAAAAACGGGACTGCTATATGTCATCACGGGACGGATACACGTCTTATACAAAGTGAGCTTGTGTCTGAGGGACATCTTACTCCTATGACAAAGCAACGGATGGAGGCGACCCAAAACCATAGCGGCTTTGTTTCGTACTCTATCTATATGTGACTCGAATATATGTATGAATAGTTAGCTTAGCTTAGGTTAGCTTACATAGGTCGCGAATTGCATGTATCAAGCAACAGCCAAAGCCGAGGTGTGCCGCGCACCCTTGAGCTAGTTGTCAAAATAAAATCGGCTGAGTGCCTTGGGCGCTCGCCTTAGTAGTCCGGTGAAGCTGTTAAGACCTTGCTTGGTCAATAGCGTAGTCAGTTCGAAAAAAAAAAAAAATATATATAATGATAGAGGTCTGCTGTTGTGTGAATCACTGAAAAATTACGGGTTATAAATTG
>MNPI01019883.1:0-66520 GCA_015888305.1 Antheraea pernyi | reverse complement strand
ATAGAAAATATATGTAGTATATACACTGTTTTTTGTAGTGCAATAGGAAATACAATAAATAAACATTCGTATACAACATGTGCAACTTATACAGTATGCATATAAAAATACATTTACGAGGGTTTTAGGCCAATTTTTATTTTTCATATCTTCTTATTTTATTCATATCGAAGTGTCAAATGGAATTTTAGGGTCATCGAAAACTATAAACTAAATGTTTTTACTTTGTAAGTGCTAACTAACATAATAGCTCTAATGTGGAATAATTTATTTTATTCGATTAATCCGAAATAAACAAAAATGATATATCTTATAAAAATAATACAACGACATAAAAGATAGCAAGAGGATTAAAAAAAATCGAAACTATTTTTTATGACGCTCTTATACGTAAACTTAGTTCTATTTTAAAATTTAACTCTGCTTCTAAAAACGTTGTAAATTATTATATAAAACATTCGTCGTGACAGTTAAATAATTAACAGTTTTCTATAAGGTAGCTAAATTTACTTTATAGATATATTTATGAAATGTTTCTGGTTAGTAAATTACTTTCTATTTTACATTGTGAGTCAATAACATATGTTGGACCTTTTTATGATTTAACATGTTACGCTATCATAACTCGTAGTAACAGCCAAGCTGCGACATAATTCACCGTTTACTTGTAACCATTGCGACACATCGGCTACCTGCAGCATCAGGCGACATGAGGCGACAAGTACGGGGTATTGGGCTCTCGTCATTACCGTGGCATCGTGAGACTCGCCTCGACACTATTCGTTCAGACTTCGAGCGGTAGTCACATCTCTTAGGTTAGGTTCTAGATTAGGTTGGACTCTCGGTTCAGACGTCGAACGGTAGTGACTTCTCTTAGGTTTAGTTACGAAACTGTTAGTTCATACCTCGAACGATAGTTTCCTTTTAATGTTAAAGTTAATATAAGTAAAGTGTATTCTTTTCATATTAAATTATTTCTTATTAAAAGTGCATTTTTTTTCAATCTCGCGGACGTGCCCCACATAGTGAACATAGAGCATTATTTACTAATATTCCTAATCGTTTTTTATGCATTTTAAACACACAGTAAAATAATCGACAACCTTATGTGACATACACTGAATAACCCTCAGAAGTTCTACGATCTTTCCGACGCGTACCGCTTAGAAAATTTTCAGACGAATTTTATACGCGATTTTGAATCGTGCTACGTAGTGCAACAGATTTATTTTCATAAGTGAAGCTTAAAATATCAACATTTATAATAAATTATGTTGCTACAAAACATTCGTCAATATCAAAGAAAGTTTAGTATAGTAGTAATGAATTAGATGGGTTATAGTTTATCGTAATGGTCGAATGATTCTATCATTGGAATATCGTTTCGATGTTCGCAGATTTGAACCCGGCGTGTACCTTCGATTTTTTCAGAATTCGCATATATCTACTAGTTTAGGTAACAGCGGAGGTTGGAGGAAAACATTGTGAGGGTACCTGAATTTGAATAATTTCTTGTAGCACCAATGTTTGTAGAAAAAAATAAAACACTGGATTTCTCGTACTTTGAAATCGCTTATACGTTGTAAGCTAGTGCCACACTGGTTGGCCGTTAGTTGTTAGCCTTTGGTTCAGCAATGGGATTCTTACAACCAGACGTTATTATCATTGTTAGCTAAGAACAATTTGTAGCATCTAATTAATTTGATCAATAAACTTTTTTTATGATTAAACTTAGCCAGAGGGCTGATCTAATATTTATTCTAAAACTATATTACTGTATTAATAAAATAAAGACGCCTATAATCTAATTAATAAGTTATGCCGGTCGAGTGTTTGGAACGATAGGAAGTATATTAGATGTCTGCTGGTTCGAACCTCGGCGTGTCCAACAAATTTTTCGGAATTCGCGTATTTTTACTAATTTAAATTTATAGCACTATCAGCGGTCGGTAAAGAACAATATCGCGATGAAACTTGAACCTGAGAAATGTTCTTTTTTTTATGTCATAGGTGGCAAACGAACATGTGGGTCACCCCTGCTGTTATCCTGCTGATCACCACCGTCCATGGACACTAACAACACCAGAGGAGTCGCAAGTGCGTTGCCACCCTTTGGGGGGAAGGGATGAAACTTGAACCTGAGAAATGTTCTTTTTTTTATGTCATAGGTGGCAAACGAACATGTGGGTCACCCCTGCTGTTATCCTGCTGATCACCACCGTCCATGGACACTAACAACACCAGAGGAGTCGCAAGTGCGTTGCCACCCTTTGGGGGGAAGGGTTAGGGGAGGTAGAGGGAGAGGAGAGAGGAGATGGGAGGGGAGGTGGGCCTCCGGCGCTCTCACTGACCGAACGAAACGCAACAATGCAAGCACTGTTACTTTACGTCGGTTTTGTATGAGAGGGTGGTACTACCCCGAGCGAACCGACCCATTCATGCTGAAACCAGTAATAGTTTCAGCGTGGCTCTGCCACCATATAAAACCACTTGTAGTACTTGTAGTACCACCATATACGGGAACATATAGAACTGCTAAATTCTCGAAGTTTGAAACTGTCAATACTCCGTGAGCTCTCGTAGTGCTATTATGCCCATACTTTCATTCGGGAAGAGGCCTACAACACTGCGGTAGATCTCTTATAGGCTGATATGTTTTTTTTTTAATATATCATAGGAGACAAACGGACATCGCCTGATTTTAAGTGATCACCACCGTTCATAGACACTTGTAACACAAGCGCGTTGCCAACCTGTCTTGGGGGAGAGGGGAAGTAAGGGAAGAGGGACAGGGGAGGGGAGGTGGACCTCCGGCGCGCTCACTGACTGAACGAAACGCAACAATGCAAGCACTGTTACTTCACGTCGGTTTTTTGTGAGAGGGTGGTACTACCCCGGTCGAGCTGACCCATTCATGCTGAAACCAGTAGTAGCTTCAGCACAGCTCTACCACCAGGATGGTATAATCTAATTAACATAAAAAAATGTGTGTGCCCGTATAACATAAAACTTACAATTTTTAAATTACTATCTCCTTAGTGTTGTTGAATGTTTCCAAATTCATATTAGGTACGAGGCGTTCCTAATTTGTTTAAATTTAATCTTCTAATTTCCTCAGATGAAATATAAAATATTTTTTTTAAAGTCTGCTTTAAATTTATTACTCGAAACAATAAAAATATTATATTATACTGTATTTCACTGTACCCGAACCGTAATAGAACATAAATGCGAAGATACATCTTATTATATAACAAAAACAATTTAAGTTCTAAACATGCTACAGTAAAGTTCGAATCCGTTTGTAATTTTTTTTAAAGTACAATTGGATGTATTCTCAAGTGTTTCACGGAACACGGGGATTCCTTAATACAAAATGTACGAGCACATATATCAAAGAAGAAACGACAAAACTGCGGTGATTTTATAAAAAAAAAAGGTAATTGACGAATCGTCATGTTCATTATCACCAACTAGACTTAAATATCGTAGTAGCTATGTTCCGAGTAACTTAAATCACATTTAATTACTAAAAGTTTTAATTAAAACACTATTAACGTGGTTAAATAACGTTAAACAAATTCCGTAAAAAACACAAATATGGTGCAAGGGGTCGATCCTCACAACCGAGTCACGCGGCATGATATCTCGCTGAAATAGACATTTACAGTTGGGCCCTTGTCAATAATGCTCGGTTTTCTTCGGGCAACCAACTCACTCTCGGACCCCAATACTATACGGCACACGACCCGTCCACACTGTACTCGTACGGGTTTAGCGTATTTTGTAACCAACGTTTTGTATGGTCGATACTTCGTTCCTAAGAATCCCAATGATATCACTACATATTATAAAACAAAAACCTCTGCCACGTCTGTTTGTTCGCGATAAACTCCAAAAAACTACTGAGTGGATTTTCATGCTGTTTTCACCAGTAGATAAAGTGATTCATGATGAAGGTTTAGGTTAGTCAAGGTTTTTTTTTTAAATTATCAGAGCGGGATAACGTCCGCCGGGCCCGCTAGTGTTAGATAATCTTCGTCAATAACAACAAAATGCAACAATAATTCTTCAAATATGATCGATAGTTCTAGAGACTAGCACATTCAAACAAATGAAAATCAGTGTCTGGAACTTAATGATATTGTTATAGATTGGTACTGGACAAAATATTACATATAAAGTGATTTTTTTATTTGATTAAATACTATAGTAAGGGTGTGTCGTATTAGATACCTTTATGAAAACTTTTACATGTTAAGTGATGTTCGAAGTAAGGTAATTTCAGCTTTCGTTAAATTAAAGTTATCATAAAAACAAATCTTTCTAAGAATAAGCATTATTGACATTATTATTGTGCATAATTTTTCACAAAGTATCATGATTAAAAATTAAAAATAAAGCATACATTAAACAGAAAACCTGGTTGTTATTTTATGTGTCATTTCGCAAGGCGAAATTTAACTTTGCATTTTACACTTATTGTGTAATATATAAAATGTTGTATGCAATCATTTAGAGTGACCCCACTATTTGTCCATTGAGCAGATATGTAATAAAGCCATTTAGTAAATCTATACGACGATGTATATCGACACACGACAACTAACATCGAACACTGGAATATTAATATAATTTAAATATTAATAAGAAAAAGAATACAGGTTTGTAACAGTTAACTTACGACATGTTCGTGACCTCTTATTATTTACAACAAATAGCAACCCTAATATAAACTCGAGACATGAACATAACGTAAACATCAACTTCCCACAATCTCAGGCGAAATTACTCCTGTAAGTCCCAAGTTTCGATCAGTCTTGACAGTCGCGTACAATTTTGTTAAAAGCATATTGTTACTTTGTAGATAAGAATAGATTAAGATCACCCTACATTAGACTAATTACGGTGGCGTATTGAAAACTACGGAGATTTATTTTTCTATTTTCTGAGGAAGAACAGATATAATTAATGTAAGTCTTATTTTCTTATGTTTCTATATAAAAGTAACAGATACCCGCGACATCGTTTGTGTTGTTTATTATCTTAATAATATATTTTACATACAGAAGAAAAAAACATAATTTTTTTTTTAGTATTATGTAGGTAGTGCTTATAAACATCGTAGCAAATTAAAACTTTCATACATTTTAAACAAGGAGTTAGTTGAAGATATTGTAATATCTACAAAAGAATTAAAATCGCTTCACTTTTTAATTTTGTCTATTTTATTATAAGTATAATCAATCCAAGTAGCAGTTGTCTCTCTAGTGCTCTATTTGATGGTTCGGGCAACGTGCAACAGCAATAGATTCCGGTTAGTACCTATTCAACAAGTTTTTTGCAGATCACCTTTCAGTACTCACCCAGAAAATATATACTGTTCTCAAGGGGTAAATTGAAACTACGTTAATGCAAGCAAAAGCGGGTATAGAAAAAAATAGATTGACTTCCCTCCGAAAGATGGCAACGCACTTACGACTCCTCTGGGGTTGTTAGTGTGCATGGATGGTGGTGATCACTTAACAGCAGGTGACCCACCTGTTCGTTTGCCACCTATGACATTAAAAAAATATATATATATCTTGCATATTTATTTTTTTGTATTATATAGTTCTTATAAACATCGTAGCAAATTAAAACTTTCATACATATTAAACAAGGAATTAGTTGAAGTGTTGTAATATCTACAAAAGAATTTAAATCGGTTCACTTTTTAATTTCCTCTATTTTATTATAAGTATAATCAGTCCAAGTAGCAGTTGTCTCTCTCGTGCTCTATTTGATGGTTCGGGCAACGTGCAACAGCAATAGATTCAAGTTAGTACCTATTCAACAAGTTTTTGCAGACCTTTCCTTTTAAGTACTCACCCAGTGAATATATACTGTTCTCAAGGGGTATATCGAAACTACATTAATGCAAGCAAAAGCGGGTATAGAAAAAAATAGACTGAATAGTCCTTTACTTGATTTTGCAATATTTTCTGACACACCAATCGCCGAAGAGCCAGATCTAGCTGGAGATACACTAGTTTTCGAATGCGAAATAAATAAAATCAATTTTATTACCGTTCTCCATCCAAATCTTATGCAGACAACTCATCGCTATTTTAAATTCTGCACAAATGTCTTGGTCGCACTTATCGTTTACGTCAGTTATCGAGCCAACTCGGCAAAAGCCAGTAATTAATTCATGATTATGTAACTGTTTAAAATTGCTCATTACACGTAATGAAAAAGCCAATAACTTTACCTTTTTATTTTGATTAATGCTAGTGGATTCTTATAAGTTATGTACAAGAGCTCATCGTATTCTCATAAACAATGTAATTTATGCTGTTATACACCGCAATATTAGTGCAGGGTCGAAAATATCTGATATATTAATTACATTGCAATTCTGATTTTAGGGCATTTCAGGATGAGTATTAAGCAATACCATTAGAATTAATTCAATTCGACTATATTTGACATTCTACCATATTCATACCGTTGGAAATAATTTTACCACTTATGTAAGAATACTTCAGATTGCGTTCAGGATGAACGTTGATCACCTTTTTAAGAGGTTGGCGTATTCGCATCTGAGATAACTGATAAAAAAAACATAAACTAACGAATGAACAGTACTTTAGAATAATAAAAGAATCCAACAAAGATTGAAATTCGAATACTATCACAATACGGTATTCTGTGTCACAGCTCTTTATTCCAGACTTATTTCTACTTTCCAATGTTATATAGATGATAATTCATGACCTCCCTACCGCGGCATTGTTTCAGACGTGGCATTTGTTCACTCTCTCGACTATCGACAATCGTTTCTCGTTTTTGCTACGTCCGTGTTTGCATCGGTTCATTGTTAAGCCTCCCATCTGCCTCCCTGCGTTGAATCAGATTTTTTGTCGCTTTCACACTTGTTGAGCTGATACGAGAGGCAACGAAGATTGAGCGATTCTCGAGCCCTATTTCAATTCAAACCAGTGCGTCATGATTCAAATGCGAATCTATTTTCATATGGTAAAAGTTTTGCAAATTTGTTTACGAAGTTTTCTCGTAAGCTTTGTACACTATATATGATTATTTTTTGGTAAATAATTTACATATTACTATTTAGTTCAAATAGTATTTAAATTTTAGGTGATTTCTTTATCGGTTCTCTCCAAAAATATTTAATGCAATTCGTACAACAACTTGTCTGCTTTAGTTTAATTTACATTTATCATTTCCACCGTTGTAATTTTACATCCGGACACAAAACAGAGTCAGTTTCTTATGAACGTGCGTGGTGCATCTAATAAACGAGTATTAATGTTGTCTGGCCATCGGCCGATACCGGCCGTGTGGCACGACGCCAAATGGCTCAGCCGTTTTCTTTTATTAAGACAGATTTCGGTTTTGTTTGTCCTATTGACATTTAACCGGGCACCAGCTTTTAATTACTAAGTTTACGACAATCATTTACGTGCATAGTGTTAAATCCCTTGTTTTCGTCATTGTTTATGAATTACTATCACAAAGTTGCACTAAGGGGTAATTATTTTGCAATATAACTATTAGAGGAAATTCTCCTTTTAATGAGTTGGGATATTTTATATTTTCTCTTACGAAGAAATAATATTAGCTTTAGTTTAATTTACATTTATCATTTCCACCGCTGTAATTTTACATCCGGACACAAAACAGAGTCAGTTTCTTATGAACGTGCGTGGTGCATCTAATAAACGAGTATTAATGTTGTCTGGCCATCGGCCGATACCGGCCGTGTGGCACGACGCCAAACGGCTCAGCCGTTTTCTTTTATTAAGACAGATTTCGGTTTTGTTTGTCCTATTGACATTTAACCGGGCACCAGCTTTTAATTACTAAGTTTACGACAATCATTTACGTGCATAGTGTTAAATTCCTTGCTTTCGTCATTGTTTATGAACGACTATCACAAAGTTGCACTAATGGTTATTAATTTTGCAATGTAACTATTAGAGGGAATTCTACTTCTTAATGAGTTGGAATATCGGGCTTGCAATATACAATTCTAAAATATCGTAATTATACCGAAACACTCATAACTTCAAATGCTCTTCTTATTACGACGTCCTTTATATAAGTTTATCCACCGTTCAGGTTATATATATTTTTTTACATTATTGTTTATTATTAACCGTATGAATTTAACTATACAAAAATATTGATATTATAATATCAATGTTTTTATGAGCTATATTATGTTTCCATTTATTTAATTGAGATTCTCAAACTTTCCAATTAAGGTAGAAATCTCTCAAATGTTTACATATTTCAATAAAATTATCATAGTGCGTTGCCCTAGTCATTTCGATAACTTCCCAAAACTCATATCCGCTGCCTAGGAGTCTACGAATCGATTCAATTCGAATTCGTGTAAGTCATTATAATATAATAGTGTATCAAGTGAATAGAATTGCAAAACTTTCTTGAGTTATGAGCAAACATAAAACGGTTGCATTGCACGCATATCCCGTACGTTTGGACTCTTAATGGCCGCGGAATAGGTTTGTTTCCATTTCTTAACTTTCAAGATTGGCTACGAGCCAAATGATCGATACATTTTGGCTTTAAGCCAGACCATCTGTCCACACAAAAAAGGGAAACAACTGTTTACGTGTACTACGTAATTTAACATTCCCCATTTGTGGAGGATGCTGATTAGCCTCATCTGAGTAAGTGGTTTGACCCTCGACTGTAGCGGCCGCCTCGAAAATGACCCTAAATATGGCATTATTACGAACTTGGGCATTACGGTTGATGACCCCATGTTAGTACTGCTTATGTAAGTGTTCATTTTGTTTTCGAAAACAAAATACTTGAAATACGCAAGTATATTAATACAACAACTACAATATATTTAAAGAAGAAGTTGTTGAAGCTATCGGATTAAGTATATGTAATAAGAGATACCTGGATAATAATAAATTTAAGGGTGACGAAGTAGTTGTAGAAAAAGTTATAAATCAAGTGAAATAACAAGTGGCTTTGGAAGTTTTTAAAAGTAGATGGGTGGATGTGGCTGACTTTATTTTTTAATAAGATATTGCTAGAGGAAGCGATCCCAAATGAATGGCGCGATAGCGTAATAGTGCCTATCTTTAAGAATAAGGGTGATGTACAGGATTGTAACAATTATCGAGGAATAAAGCTGATGTCACACAGTATGAAAATTTGGGAAAGGGTGATAGCGAGACGAATAAGAGATGAGACTGAAGTGACTCCGAATCAATTTGGGTTTATGCCTGGACGTGCGACATCTGATGCCATTTTCGCACTTAGGCAACTGTGTGAAAAATACAGACGTGTACATAAGAATTTGCATATGGTGTTTGTTGATTTGGAGAAGGCATATGATCGAGTACCCCGAGATGTTCTGTGGTGGGCACTGAAAAAGAAAAGAGTGCCTGAGAAGTACCTACAACTTATTCGTTGTATGTACAGTCAAGCCAAAACACACGTTAGGTCCGAAGCTGGAGTTACCGATAATTTCAATGTGGCTGTAGGTTTGCACCAGGGTTCAGCTTTAAGCCCTTATTTATTCCTTCTTGTTATGGATGCGTTAACATCAGACATACAGGAGGAGACACCCTGGTGTATGCTGTTTGCTGATGATATTGTTCTTGTCGGCGAAGATGCTACCGAGGTCCAGAGTAGGCTGGTAAAATGGCGAGAAAAACTGGAGAATGTTGGTTTGAAAATCAGTAGACTAAAAACTGAACATTTGTTTTGCGACTTCGGTGGTCCATCCAGCTTTTCTCCTATAGCTTTAAATGGTATAGCCTTACCAACCTGCTCTGATTTCCGGTATCTCGGTTCTCTAATCCAAAACGATGGTTGCATAGACAAGGACGTGAGGAATAGGATAAATGCAGGGTGGATGAAATGGCGAAAGGTGTCTGGTGTCGCTTGTGACCCACGAATGCCCTTGAAACTCAAAGGGAAGGTGTATAAAACTATTATAAGACCAGTAATGTTGTACGCATCTGAGTGCTGGGCGACTAGAGAGACGGATGAGAGAAAACTACATGTGGCAGAGATGCGAATGTTAAGGTGGATGTGTGGTGTAACTAGAATGGATAAGATTAGGAATGAATATATCAGAGGAAGTTTGAAAATAGCACCAGTAACAGAGAAGTTAAGGAGTAATAGGTTAGCATGGTATGGGCATGTTATGAGGAGAGATGAAGACCATGTAACTAGAAAAACTTTGAGTATGACGGTCGATGGATATAAGAGTAGAGGAAGACCGAAAAAAGGATGGATGGATTATGTGAAAAATGATATGTGTGTAAAAGGTGTGTTGACTGAGATGACATCTGATAGGCGAGCGTGGAAAAGGAAAACATGTTGTGCCGACCCTACTTAGGTGGGATAAGGGTAAGAAGATGATGAATGAGTTGGGATATCGGACTTGAAATATACAATTCTAAAATATCGTAATTATACCGAAACACTCATAACTTCAAATGCTCTTCTTATTACAACCTCCTTTATAGAAGTTTATCCACCGTTCAGGTTATATATATTTTTTTACATTATTGTTTATTATTAACCGTATGAATTTAACTATACAAAAATATTGATATTATAATATCAATGTTTTTATGAGCTATATTATGTTTCCATTTATTTAATTGAGGTTCTCAATTTTTTCAATTAAGGCAGAAATCTCTCAAATGTTTACTTATTTCAATAAAGTTATCATAGTGCGTTGCCCTAGTCATTTCGATAACTTCCTAAATCTCATATCCGCTGCCTAGGAGTCTACGAATCGATTCAATTCGAATTCGTGTAAGTCATTATAATATAATAGTGTATCAAGTGAATAGAATTGCAAAACTTTCTTGAGTTATGAGCAAACATAAAACGGTTGCATTGCACGCATATCCCGTACGTTTGGACTCTTAATGGCCGCGGAATAGGTTTGTTTCCATTTCTTAACTTTCAAGATTGGCTACGAGCCAAATGATCGATACATTTTGGCTTTAAGCCAGACCATCTGTCCACACAAAAAAGGGAAACAACTGTTTACGTGTACTACGTAATTTAACATTCCCCATTTGTGGAGGATGCTGATTAGCCTCATCTGAGTAAGTGGTTTGACCCTCGACTGTAGCGGCCGCCTCGAAAATGACCCTAAATATGGCATTATTACGAACTTGGGCATTACGGTTGATGACCCCATGTTAGTACTGCTTATGTAAGTGTTCATTTTGTTTTCGAAAACAAAATACTTGAAATACGCAAGTATATTAATACAACAACTACAATATATTTAAAGAAGAAGTTGTTGAAGCTATCGGATTAAGTATATGTAATAAGAGATACCTGGATAATAATAAATTTAAGGGTGACGAAGTAGTTGTAGAAAAAGTTATAAATCAAGTGAAATAACAAGTGGCTTTGGAGCAAGCAGAATCATAAAATACTAACTTATGTCCATGGATTTGCTTGCGTTAATATTGATTTAATCTATTCCTCGAGAAAAGTAATTTTTTTTAGGATAAAAAGTTGTATTTGTTAAGGGTGACGAAGTAGTTGTAGAAAAAGTTATAAATCAAGTGAAATAACAAGTGGCTTTGGAGCAAGCAGAATCATAAAATACTAACTTATGTCCATGGATTTGCTTGCGTTAATATTGATTTAATCTATTCCTCGAGAAAAGTAATTTTTTTTAAGGATAAAAAGTTGTATTTGTCCTTTTCCGTACCTCTGGCAAGGTGTCTGTAAAATCCCATGATAACCGTAGTTAAGTAGTGAAAACGTAACAAAAAACGTAAAAATGAAACAAATTCACATGGGCATAATATTCGTTAGGATAGTTAACAAAGTTTGGGCTATAATAGTACTTACGGTTAGACTTCACACTTATGACTGGCTTACAGCGATGTATTCCTTATAAGTAGTAGAATTCGGATAAAACTATCAATATAAAAAGTAGTTAACTACTCGGAACTTCAAGGAATCAGTGTCGATAATTGTTGTTTTCACTCTATTTACCGTCGCGTGTTTGGTTGTGAGTCAAAAGTATTTCATGATAAAATTAATGTTTTATGAAAATATATTTATTACATGAAAAGTCAAACAGTTTAATAACTGTGCGATTGAAATGACCTTTCTTGTATTATTAATCAAAATAAATTGGAAATGGACCAAACAGAGACCGGCTAAGATCTTGAAAAGAGCAAAGCAACTTTATTTTATGTATTTTAAATAGTTTTAAGTGATAAAATCAAGTTTATAATCGCTGAATTGTTAACTATAGTGAAGCTAATTTTACCCAAATATACAGTGTTTAGTGAATTCTCGGAATAAACAGTTGTAAGTGCAACTTCAATATCATAAAATTACGAGTGAACATTCCGTGACCTTTGAACGTACAACAAAGTCACGTAACGGTTATGTGAGTGCAATAACAGAATACAATATTCAAACCATTTGCTACAAGACGTATAGCGCAATCTGATCAGTGGCAGTTTACAAGTTGTTGCCCATAGTTCGAGTCCGACCCCTGTCGTACTTTTTTACTTATTATTATATATTTTTTAATTTTTTTATATATTGTTCTAATTTTCAATTGCTTCCTCCATTGTTTTTACAATGGCAGTACGATGTGAAGCATGCAAGGAAAATATTACAGTATCACATAAACGTATAAAATGCGTACTTTGTCAAAGAACTTATCATTCTGATTGTGTGAACTTCTCGAGTGATTCAACAGTTACAAGATCGATATGGAAATGTCCTCTTTGCACATCATCCGACAAAAAAGGAGGTGATAACAGCGCAACACCTGTTAGATCTGTGAAGACATTAACTCATGATATACATTCACAACCAGAAGTACCTGATGATGAAGTTAGATCTTCATCTTATGCTACAGAGGGTCAAACATCATTGGTTAAATAAGTTTATCCACCGTTCAGGTTATATATATTTTTTTACATTATTGTTTATTATTAACCGTATGAATTTAACTATACAAAAATATTGATATTATAATATCAATGTTTTTATGAGCTATATTATGTTTCCATTTATTTAATTGAGGTTCTCAATTTTTTCAATTAAGGCAGAAATCTCTCAAATGTTTACTTATTTCAATAAAGTTATCATAGTGCGTTGCCCTAGTCATTTCGATAACTTCCTAAATCTCATATCCGCTGCCTAGGAGTCTACGAATCGATTCAATTCGAATTCGTGTAAGTCATTATAATATAATAGTGTATCAAGTGAATAGAATTGCAAAACTTTCTTGAGTTATGAGCAAACATAAAACGGTTGCATTGCACGCATATCCCGTACGTTTGGACTCTTAATGGCCGCGGAATAGGTTTGTTTCCATTTCTTAACTTTCAAGATTGGCTACGAGCCAAATGATCGATACATTTTGGCTTTAAGCCAGACCATCTGTCCACACAAAAAAGGGAAACAACTGTTTACGTGTACTACGTAATTTAACATTCCCCATTTGTGGAGGATGCTGATTAGCCTCATCTGAGTAAGTGGTTTGACCCTCGACTGTAGCGGCCGCCTCGAAAATGACCCTAAATATGGCATTATTACGAACTTGGGCATTACGGTTGATGACCCCATGTTAGTACTGCTTATGTAAGTGTTCATTTTGTTTTCGAAAACAAAATACTTGAAATACGCAAGTATATTAATACAACAACTACAATATATTTAAAGAAGAAGTTGTTGAAGCTATCGGATTAAGTATATGTAATAAGAGATACCTGGATAATAATAAATTTAAGGGTGACGAAGTAGTTGTAGAAAAAGTTATAAATCAAGTGAAATAACAAGTGGCTTCGGAGCAAGTAGAATCATAAAATACTAACTTATGTCCGCGGATTTGCTTGCGTTAATATTGATTTAATCTATTCCTCGAGAAAAGTAATTTTTTTTAGGATAAAAAGTTGTATTTGTCCTTTTCCGTACCTCTGGCAAGGTGTCTGTAAAATCCCATGATAACCGTAGTTAAGTAGTGAAAACGTAACAAAAAACGTAAAAATGAAACAAATTCACATGGGCATAATATTCGTTAGGATAGTTAACAAAGTTTGGGCTATAATAGTACTTACGGTTTGACGTGACACTTATTATTGGCTTACAGCGATGTATTCCTAGTAGTAGAATTCCGATAAAACTGTCAAAATAAAAAGTAAAGGAAGACATCAGTGTCGATAATTGTTGTTTTCGCTCCATTTACCGTTGCGTGTTTGGTTGTGAGTCAAAAGTATTTCATGATAAAATTAATGTTTTATGACAGAGACCGGCTAATATCTTGAAAAGAGCAAAGCAACTTTATTTTAATTTTTGATCTTCACTTTACCTTCCATTCCTTTCCCCCTCCCCGATGACCTTTCTTGTATTATTAATCAAAATAAATTGGAAATGGACCAAACAGAGACCGGCTAAGATCTTGAAAAGAGCAAAGCAACTTTATTTTATGTATTTTAATTTTTGACCTTCACTTTACCTCCCATTCCCTTCCCCCTCCCCGCTTCCATCCAAACACAGGCTGGCAATACACTTGCGACTCTCCTGGTGTTGCTAGTGTCTATGGACGGTGGTGATCACTTAACATCAGGTGACCCGCCTGTTCGTTTGCCTTCTATGATATATAAAAACAAATCATAATAAGCAAGTATTGAAATTCAAGTCATATATGTATAACCCATTGGATGAATTACAATTTTTATTTGCTATTATAATGTCCATTATAATGCTAAGTGCTAAGTATTCTCTGTTATAAAAAATATTACTCTTCCTCTGCACAAGCATGCGATAGGTTATAACAGTTTTTGAATGATAAAACTCTTATCAAAACTCTTTTGTAAAAACTTTTGTGGAATTTACAACACAACACTGTAACACTTCCATGTCAATCTCATAGACAGTTCCCGCCGTTCCATCGTCAGACCGTAAAATTAAAACACAAATATAATTCGGTTCAGTGGGTATGACATGTACGCTGAAATTCGCGTCAATCTTCACTTCATTCTTTGAAAGCAGACTGAGATAACGCGAAAAGAAATCCAGTGAACATTTTAATAGATTCCAATAAAATACGAAAGTATGTGCATATATTATAAAAGTGTAAACTTTTTTAATCAAGTGGATTATATCTATATCAACACATTTTAATCTTTACTAATATTATAAAAGCGAATATGAGTTTGTTTGTTACGATTTCATTAAGTACTGAACCGATCATTGTGAAGTTTTAAATAGAGATTCTTGGGAATACAAAAACGGAAACGGTACATTTCTAGAACAAAATACTGTTCTGTGTACTGTTCTCGAAATCTACGATAACGAAGGCCTAGCCGCCAGCAGAAACTAGTACTGATTGCATTTTTTTCATTTATTTAGGGGCTTTTATGACTACATCAGTCCGTTAATACGTTAGTATACTGATATAAATTGCTTTCAAATCTTTCATGGTAATAATATTCACAAAAATAACAGAATAGTATTCAGTTGTTTTAAGCGATTTTAGTTTGATGCTTTTGAACACATTAATGATTGATATAGCTTAAACCTTACAACAAACTAGGAGTTTTAGGTGGACGAAGATATCGTGATGACATTTAATATTGCGATTGAGTTTTTTTTCATTTCATCGGGTGTTTGTTCGTATATCACCTATCTTTTTAAAGCATATTTTGAAAAATACAAAAACACATTTAGTTAACTAAAAACTAAAAACATTAACTAAAAACTAATATTTTTTAATTTACCATTTCTTGTAATATACATTCAAATTAAAGAAATATATTTTTATGAGTCGAGCTTGTTGTAAATAAATGCAACCACACCTTAAACACGCAGTCGACCCATTTCTTTAATTACAGTTTTTATTTATGTTTATTATATGAAATAAAAATGGTGATTTATAAACTACGCCTGCCACAATTCTACACTAATAATATATTTATGTAAAAACGTTAAAAGGGCTTAAAATTTTATTGCTATGCTTTGTGTGCGATTAATATTCATTTTGAACATAATCTTTCTTATTCTTAAGGTGCCTCTCTAAGTAGTGAAGGTTGCCTCGTGGAGGTCATCTCTGCCTCCCTCTAGCAGGTTGGTGAGCTGTGTAAATTGCCTTCATCAGCGGTTTCTCTGCGGTTTGTTGAAACAAGTTTGGGTTAGCACTGACGATCCTGATGGTTGTTTACTTTAATAACCGGTACCTTAATTGCGCGACCATGCTTCTTATAGCTCGGACGTGTTCTTGTTAGCTTCAGAGGTCCCCTTCTCAGATGGTAAGAAGACAATCAAACCTCCGAGGCAAGCATACTTGGCAGCGTCACTTGGAACAGTGGCCAGCATCTCAATAACGAGGATTATCGTTTCTCAGGTTTACTCTTTTGTTCTCTTCGGCTGCTGGGTAACCTCAGGCGGCGATGACAGTGAGTGAAGGTTGCTAGTCAGCTTTGCATATTTCATTTATATTGGTAAAGAATAACTTTCTTCTTCGATTTACATTTTTTTTTGCTCAACCAATCTAAACATCATTATTAGTAGCAACAATTGATATTTAATGTATATGATATGAATCAGATATGCAACGTTAGGCTGTTTTATATTTTGTAATGTAAGAGCTTCTTTATAGCCAACCGACATACAACTTTCTCATTGGAGAATTTTTATATTATTTTATTAATCTCATATTATCACTTAGGTTTTATATCCAGGAGAGAAATGAACATATACTGCAAATCATTGCAAGCGTATTTTTGTATAAATTTGTTAAAACAATTCTGGTAGCAACCGCTTTCATTATAACAATGTCTTTATTCTTTATTGTTTTATATATGTTATTTTACCCCAAATTGATACCACTAAATATCATTTAGCAAATAATAGCATTACTTCGAATAACAGAACTCAAAATATCTCAAGTACTGTTGGATAAAATTTTGCTAAAAACACAACAATGTTAACTACTAGAAACTGAATACTGCAATCACCAATGTATATTCTATTCGATGAATATAGACGCATTTTCTTTCCGATACCTAAAACACTTCGACTGAATTGAATCCAATTCGTAACCATAAACTATACTGATTTAATAACGCTATATAAAATATTAAACCCTTTTAACACTCTAATCCGTTCGAACGATCCGTTATTATCCCATTAAGAAAAAAAGAGACGCTCAACCGGAGTTACGTTATCGGAATCTCACGTCATCTATTCGTGGTTGGCGTGTATTTATATAATAAATTCATGCCAGACGCGGTTCAGTTTAAAAAAAATACCATATGGCATCCAGGAAGATATAAGTTATACGTCGGTATTTTGATTGTTGTTTAATATATTAATAAAAACAAGCTATTTAATATTTGTTTATATATTTTTTTTAATATCCAAGCACGACATAGTGACTACAATGTACATTAGTGCAGTGCAAAAACAACGGTGATTTTACGAGATCTACAATCAATCTTCAGTTGCTGTTGTCATGCTGACCTGCAAACTTCTGGGATGCTGAATATACACCGGATAATTATGAAACGTGGCAAACTGTTTAAGTTGGTGTGACCGAACGTGTCCGGACATTTCGCCGGTAGACGTAGGTTTAAAGCCTTGCGAATGAATTGGAGCTCACGGTGAAGGAAATCATTACGATGAAACTAATCATAACGGTGGGGGATTTTCTATGTCCACTTGGCTAGCTATCACCTACAAGTCGAGTATCTGTCGTTAAATGCTATGAGTGTCTTCCTTCTGTCGCCAGTCCTTCTAGGTTTAACGTGTTCATCTTCTTGGTTTACATCGTCATTTAACATCATGTGAGATCGTGGTGAAATGTTAAAAAAAAATTAATAAAAAAAAAGCCAATACGACGGATAATGCAGATGTTGTCAATACTATACGTATAAATGCATCTTAACGACATCTATCATGTTATAATCAAATCACTGTTCTATTGAGGCCGTAGATGTAATAAATATATCATCGCGGTAATTGTGACACTTTGTAACTAAGAAATTTATACGCTTTGACGCAAACCTTTCAATAAAGCAATATTGTATTTCGCTGGTGCTATCTCGTGAGTGTAGTAAAAATAGTTCACCAAAAAACTCTGAGAACCTCTCTCAAGTTGTTTCCACAAATGTTCATCTCTTATATAGGTGGTAGAGCCACGTTGAAACTGTTACTAGTTTCAACATGAATGGGTCGGCTCGCCCGGGGTAGTAGTACACCCATCTCTCAGAAAAACGACGTGAAGTAATAGTGCTTGCATTGTTGCGTTTCGTTCGGTCAGTGCACCGGAAGACTGCCTCCCCTCCTCCCCAAACACAGGCTGGCAACGCACTTGTGACTCCCCTGGTGTTGCTGTTCGTTTGCCTTCTATGATATAAAAAAAATGTTAATACACCCTACGCTGGAAAGTAGACTAGTTTGTGTATAAGAGCTGGGTTAAAAATCTAAGACGACGGTATGTGAATGGTATAGTACTGGACAAGTTGTAAAATTAGATTTTACATTTAAACTAATATATGAATACATAGGTTCTAGTTTATGAAATTGCTATAGTATGAAGTGTGGCGGTCGAGTTGTTTGACTGGTCTCATATCAATCAGATGTCTACATATTTAAACCCCGGCACGTATCAATGAATTTTTCGGAATTCACACACATTTACTAATTTCAATTGCTAACACTACCGAGTGACGGTGAAGGAAACCATCGTTAGGAAACGAAAACTTGTTAAAAATTCTTGTAGTAGGACTGTGTGTGAGAAAATATAGAACTGTGGATTACTCGGAGTTTGAAATCGCCAATACGTCGTGGGCTGGCGTGGTGACTATGTCTATACCTTTATTCAGGAAGAGGTATATGGCCTTTCAGGAGATTCCTTACAGGCTGAGGATTATGATAATATAGTATTTTAATACCTGTTCAAAATTCACTAGTTATTTGGATGTGTGCAATTCGGTGAACATTGAATGGAATTATTTCGTTATACTCATACGTTACATATGATAACGGGATGCTAAAAAGAAGAAAACAGATTCAGTCTAATATGACTTAAGAAATAAGCAAGCGTAATATTCACTTACGATTGTGACCTTAATCACGTAATGGATACAAATGTCAAAGTCCTCGCAACTTCGGATGAATCTTTGTTAATAGCAATAAAAACTATATTATGTTTATATTTATTTATAATTCATTTAGTAATATTTCCTTATCAAATCTATAATAATTAGTGGCATATATACTTTTTATTAAACTTTCAGATTATTTGACCTCTCACAATGATATACATTTAAACAAGGTAAATATCTATACAATTCCATTTTACTATAAACTATTTATATAATAGATTATAGAATAAATTGTAATTATAACAAATAATACCAACGAATACACACAGAACCGCGGGCAGTGTTATGTTTATAATACATTACCCTAGATAGATGTTAAAAGCGTAATATTACACTGCACTAAAACTTTAACAGCTATTTTTGAAATATTTACTTTTTTCATCATAGTTCGGAGTTTTGTACACAATCTTCATTTTACTTTTGAAACATAAATATCCTGATACTTGAATATTATAATTGTTTATGTCAAGCGGTGAGCTCAAGGATAAAGAATCTTTATTTCTTTGATTTTAAATGCTCAATCATGATTTTCATAGTCGATAGAGGAATGTAGACATAAATTGTATAAACCAATGAGCGGATTTGTATAGCAACTATTGGAAAATCAGAAGACCAAACTAATGTGGTTCCTTGGCGAGATTAAACTAGTCGCAAATTTCGTTTGATCTCCCTTATAGAGACACACAAGCGGCCTCTGTAGGATCAGACAGAAATTATAAACACGAGTGATGGAACGGACGCAATCCGTTGGCAACAAACGTAAAGCAAACTAACGATTTAATCCATTCCTTTATCAGTATCGAAGTCAACACTTTGAAGACGCCAAGGAAGATACAATATAGGTATTTTACCGTCATTTCGTTTGACGGGCAACGCGCACGTGTTTTGAATTGGGACACGCTGAAATAGAAGAGTTCTTTACTAATTTGTCGATTCATATATGTTCGTTTATTGTATTCTGAGTTATATAAATGGGGAGAAATAAAGATGTTAGATTTAAGTCAAAATGTATTTTACAACTATTTCAACTTCTGAGTCAGGTGAAATGACGCCGGTAGCTGTCGTTTCGCAGTTATCTCATGTTTTCATCTATCTCTACGGCTTTCGTAAGAGTCAACAGAACTATGTACTTCTCATATAAGCAGATTGTTCCGTTCATATTTGGATGACTACAATATCTTCTCCGTTATTATGGAAAACCACAGATAGCCGTACATTTACCAAGTATGGTTACCCAGTGTAATAATCTGTGTAACTTGTGTAAACAATAACACATCACCACCGTGGTAGAGCCACGATGAAGTTATTACTGGTTTCAGCATGAATGGGTCGGCTCGCCCGGGGTACTACCACATAGCCCTCAGAAAACCGCTGTGAATTAACAGTGCTTGCATTGTTGCGTTTCGTTCAGTCAGTGAGAGCGCCGGATAACCATCCACTCCTCATCACCCAAACACAGGGTGGCAACGCACTTGCGATTCTTCTTGTGTTGCAAGTGTCTATGGTGATCACTTAACTTCAGGTGACGCACCTGTTCGTTTGACTCCTATGATAAAAACAAATCAGTGTAAACCTACTTGCTTGCTTGCTTTGTTTACGTATAATAAAGCAGTAGTTAGTTATTTAATGATTATTTAAGATTTGATTGATTAATAATAATTTAACAACTCATTAGATATATAGAAGGAATATTACTTATTTGAAAATAAAGAGATATATTAGAACTATCACTTAAGAATAAAACAAAACGTTTGAAAATATGTCAATCATTTGTATAATATAAAAAGACACGATACCTTTAATGGCTATAAATAAATAGGCGACTTTAAACAGCAGCAAAATAAGAATGTACTGCAGTTTTTGGCAAGATTTTAGTCTGCCATGTAGTGGATTTTAGAGAGACGGGAGACGAACTTCTTAGCATTCCATGGATTCACCGTGCGGATGCCGGGTCCATCGCGTGGCCGAGGGAGAAACGCAGAGCAGTTCCCAGGACTTGCGATCCAGGTGTAGGTTTAAGTAGGTCCCCTTTGAGATGCGCTTCAACGCTCACCGTCACTGCTCGAGTTTCCCGCCCTGTTAGTGCAGCCTTTGATATTCGTTCTAAAGTAGAACTTACTGCAGTTCTCGACAGGCCAAGGTCCTTTTATTCATAATCTTTTTTTGTAACACCCTATATTTGTAATATTGGTGGTATTTTATATAATACAGGTCGGTTATTGTGCGTAAGTGAAGCGAATGGGAAAAAATACCACGGAGCATGAATCCGGACATCCTATAAAAACTCCCTGGAAAATTCTAACAGTGGGGTCACCGACCTGTTATATTATTGACATTATCACAAGACATTACCAAATCGATAATGAAAAAAAAGGATGTATTGTTATTGGAAAACTTAACAGCGATAACAAAACTCATATTCCTTACTCAAATTTAGTGTATGGGAACCGTTTTAATTTTTAGTAAGTAGGTAGGACTTTGGAGGTAATAGAATTTCCCATTAAAATGTCTATAATATACTCATCAGTTCTTATGATTTTACAACAAACAGGTGCACGGTGTACGACTCATTCGCATTTCATTGTGTTCCGTTCTTAAATGGGTCGGTCGCAGCTGATCGCAATAACTCGTTACGTCGACATACGTCTCTGTAAACTGTTAGAAGATTATCTGCATGGATTAATAGCTTGTCGCCATTACTCATACAGCTTGTACTTGCGGATAGATTTAAACGATTTTAATTTGACTAATTACGCTGCGATGCGGAACATTTAATGTTAGAGGAATTTTTGAAGTTATACTTCTTTTAACGCGTTAGGGAAAAATGATGAGAGTAAATTTTTAAATGCGCGCGCACACCGACACGAGATACCGACACCCTGAAGTTATTACGATGCGCGCGCACACCATTACGAAAAACCGACACCCTAAAGTTAGCTATAGTCAACTTTTTCTATTGTTAGTGTCGTTTTTTCTAGAAACGTAGAATAAGGCGAAAGATAAACATTTGAAAAGATTTTTATCTTGTTACGCTAAAGAAGTATAACTTCTAACGCGTGTACATAATAAAATTGTATAATTGTATACATAATAAAATCGTGTGTGTAACACGATTTTTTTTCTTCGTTTTAATCACAATAAAATACAACCGACACCTAATGACACCTAGTGGAGAGTTTTTGTAAAATAGGTAGCATAAAACTTTAATGAAAAACACTCAGGTGTGTCAAACTCCATGGTGATTTGTCAAGCGGTGTTCGAGTTTCTTAATCTCTTATACATATAATATACACACCAACAACAATTTATATATATACATGCTCTTTATTATAATTTAAAATACATAAATATTATTTCTGTTAATATAAGTTAAATTAATTATGCCTTTTAATATTTGCCCCTACTCTCATAGGAAACAATAGACTCTTGTGTAAGCACTAATTTTGTCCTTAAAATAAATTACAACATTCCTGTCAGCTTTTGCGAGGCAAATAAATAATGACAATTTAATATTGTGTTCATTTTACGCTTGTAACGTAATTTATACCTCAAAACAATATCAGTCACGGAACATAAAAAGATCGAAATGTTAAAATAAAATAACTCCACTATTAGTTCGACACGTCAACACCTCGCAGTTTCAACATAGCGGTCCAAAAATAAACAATGAAACAAGAAAATGTCTGTCCGCTAAAAACTACAATACAATTAACCGATATTTCAGATGAGTCATTAAGAGATCCCGATTCGTTTCGGTGTAAAGGAAACAGCTGTGAGAACTATAATTCTCGCCCACAATGCGGGCACGCATCAATGTCTCAAAGCGAATTAATTACAGTTAATCTATTTTATCCCGACGTCCGTTGCAACAATTTTTTCACCGATGATACGAGAAGGTGTAATAAAAATACTTTAATAAATTAAAAGGTTTTACGATGGTCCAAGTTAGAAGATTCTGTTACGAATCAAAAAAAGTATAGAAAGAGTTTTTTTAAATTTTATATCATAGGAGCGAAAAGAACACGTGGGTCACCTGATGTTAAGTCTATAGACAATAGCAACACCAGGGGAGTTGCAAGTGCATTGGCATCCCGTGTTTGGGGGGAGAGCGAGAGGATGGAGGAAGGGAGGAGAGGCAATCCACCGGCGCTCTCACTGACCGTACGAAACGCAACAATGCAAGCACCGTTACTTCACGTCGGTATCTCTGTAGGTCGAGTGGTAGTACCCCGGGCGAGCCGACTCATTCATGCTGAAACTAGTGATAGCTTCATCGTGGCTCTACCACCTACAAATGATTATATTTGTAAAAGTTTTCAATATTTAATTGTTAATGAAAATTGTGTTTTTTGGGATTAAATTAACGACATATTTTCTACTGTATCAAAAGTAAAAATCCAGGACAATAGAACTGAGAAGAAAAGTATAAACAGGCTAAAGTTCTTCTATAACAAAACTAGACGCGTCATATTATTTGTTGGTATTGCTATTTGTGTAAATATTTTACGTGTTCAAATATCATAATGTTCAATTGGCCTTGACCACTTTGAATATAGTTGCACAGAACACAAATTTAGTTATAAAAAGTGTATTATATTGTACGAATAACATCGACACAATTTACGGCAAAAAATACATGGCAAATTTAGACTCCTATAATAATTATTTGAGCTTCATTTTGAACGTGAAACATTTATAAGCGAGGGTAAACCTGATTGTTGGCGTGGCGATACAGGCCGTGGCGACGTGATGCCACGCGCAAGCGACTGTGCGCAATCTCTCTTTTGTTTTTAGTATATCTACCTATTCATTTTGATGTTTCACACCTGTCAGGCGTCCTGCGACGGCTTACAATTTTTTTTAAATACTTTATAGGTTTTTGCATTTCACCACAATCTCATGTGATTTTAAATTAAGACGTGGTCTAAGATCGTAAACATGTCAAAGCGATAAGCGATAGGCGATAGGCGATAGAGTTCCAACTTGAACGTGGTAGCTAACCAGGTCGACTTAGAATAAACTCTTACCACCATGGTTTGGTTTCACCAATATATTTTCCTTCATCGGAATCTGTGATTCAGTTGTAAGGATTCGGAACGTATGTCCATCGATGCTATGTCCGCTAATACGCTATCAATAAGCCATCGTCACTTCCAAACTCTTATATGAAACTCTTAACATGTTACGCGCAAGCCAGAACTTATAACTATATTCACAACGGGCAAAAAGATTAGTGAAAACTAACTTATAATTAAATAGTTACCATTTCATCAATATAGACGTTATTATCTGCAACTTACCTGGAAAATAAGAACATAATTATATAAATTGTTTATTGTATATATATTATATATAAAGTTAATAGGTATTTGTTTAAAAAGATTCATGTGAACAGTCAAATTGTTTAGACTTAAATGTTATCTAGTCTGAAAAGTTTTAACGAAGTTGACAGGTGGCAGCTGCTTATACACTTTCTTCTCTGTCCTTTAATATAGACAGTAAGCTAATTAGTCACCATTGATTGGCCAGACAATAGACACGCCTACTTAGAATTGTTATATGTGACGCCTACGAAATTTGGCACGGTTGCTACGCGAGTTCTGAACAAATCGGATGATGTCTCACTAAAACTATGCTAGGCGATGAAGCGATGTGCTATAAAGATACATTATAATATATAAATACCTACACTAAATAAATTTCAAGCAATAATGGAAGCGAAACCTGCAATGAGCTCAAGTTTTCCGTGAAGGGAAATATCGCGAGGAAACCATAACATGGTGACAAGGATTTTTGTAATGCTCGTGTGGCTGTCACACTCAAGTTGTCTGTAGCCACACACAATCTGTCGCCAAGAACTCATAAGTAATGCTTACCGGTAGATTCATTTGGAAGCCAGTTTTCCTTCGGTTTAACGTGTTTAAGGCGGCTTAGGCCATGTCATTATTTATGGTAAAAAAAAGTAGAGACTGGCGAAACGTTAAAACCTACAAAAAATAAGTAAATGGAACTTCAATTACAAATTTAATAAATTTCTTTAAGCTCATAAACATTCAAAATATATAGAGAATCTTTCTAATTGTATACTTTCTAAAATTATTGTTTATTATAGGCCAATAAATCATAAGCGCATATTTAATTTTAATGTATTATTATAGTATAAAGTAAACTGAATTTATGATATTCTTTAAATTACTATTATTTTCTTTACATATTATAAAAAACAACGTCTTACTGTCTCTCTGTCTGTCACTATTTTTATAACACTAAAACTATTGAACAGTTTTACATAATTCTCTTTTTAATTATAAATTTATGCTCTGGTTACGTTTTGATATATGTTTTGTTACATTAGGTAATGTATGAAATGATATATGAAGTGAAAAGTAAATTAAGTTGGCATAAAATAACGTCCATCACGTTATATTGTTACATCTAACATAACGCATTCAATATTCAATAACGGGTACGTTATAATTCGGTGCAGTAAAATAAATTGACAGAAGCATAAATCTAATTTTTATACTGTAACACAGTGACAGATTTTAAATGACAGGTTTACTAAAAATATTAAATGTGCTACGCAGGGCGCAAATTTTTATCAAATTTAATAATAGTCATCATAATTAAATATATAAATTCTTTACGGCATCCAATTTAGTCTCATCATGTAAGTAATAAATGACCTTCTAAAAATAAATATATATATATTAACACGTTAACTGCCATGGGGGCCACTAGTGACCGGCTGCGCGGTCAATACTAAAAGTACATAATTATAGTAAATAAAGTAGGTGGTAGAGCCACGCTGAAGCTATTACTGGATTCAGCATGAATGTGTCGGCTCGCTCGGAGCACTACCACTCGACCCACAGAAACACCGACGTGAAGTAACAGTGCTTGCATTGTTACGTTTCGTTCGGTCAGTGGGAGCGCCGGAGGCCCACCTCCTCTTCCCTCCTCCCCCTTCCCAGACTCCTCCTCCTCCCCCATACATAGGCTGGTAACGCACTTGCGACTCCCATGATGTTGCTAGTGTCTATGGACGGTGGTAACCACTTAACATCAGGTAGCCCACCTGTTCGTTTGCCTCCAATTTTCCAGCAACGCATCTGTGCTTCTCCTTGTGTCGCAGGTGTCCATGGACGGCAGCGATCACTTACCATCAGGTGACCCGCATGTTCGTTTGCCGCCAATAGTATTAAAAAAAGTTACTTAGCAATCGAAGCACGATTATTAAAAAAAAAAAAGATAATCTCAATAATTGCCTTCAGCGCCGAGGGGGGCACCGGTGACCTTCGTTACGAAAAATGCTTTAAACATGATTTTATAACTCATATTATTTGCTGGAAACAATATTTCACCATAATATGCATCGCATAATGAAAAGTTCATGTTTTTTTTTATTGTAGCACTGCAAAATGACTGCACTATGCCTGATGGTAAGCATAGTACAATTCAAAAGCAATGGCAACCACCGAGTGACAAGTGTGGATAGTGATCCATCGCCGGTCGTCGCTGTCATGCCAGCCTGTGAAAAGCTGGATATGCACAGGCTGATCCCGAAATGCGACCCGCAGAAGCGAATCACTAGGACGGGCTTTTTCGCCATATACATGGTGGTTGCGACTTAGTCAGGCTGTAAAACCCTACCACCCCGCTTCGCCATTGCCTCCTACGTTATTCAGCAGGGTGCACCACGTGCAGGTGAGGTTGGCTTGGGTGTCTCAAGGCTTCGATGTTATTCGACACCCCTTACACCCCAAAACACCCATGTTGGCGCCTAGGACAAACCATGGAAAATTCGTCTGGCATTTTATATTCTATTGACCCTGTGCAATTTTTTTAAATTAACAAGTTATTTAATGCACAGTGAAGCAGGCAGGTATCGTCAAAATTATACATATACAAAATTCCATCTAATATTTAAAGAGCAGTTTTAAAAATACACCTTAACAAAAAGTTTACAGTTCAAGCGAGCAGAGTCGTGGGCACAACTAGTTGTTTTATATTTTCAAACGTGGAATTTTAATGATATTCACATAGCATTAACGTTATTATCGAAACGTGGTATCGCATTGTCTTTACAACAAAAAATACAGTTGGCAGAATTCCAGGTTGTACAATGTGAAGAAGTTTTTGAACGAGTGAGAAATGTCTACTGTGAGATTGCGATCGGTTCGAGTGTCATTACATTTCACTTACCCGTAAAATATTGAGTGGAGGATCGTTTAGATTAAGGATATAACTTCAAAAGGTGATATCGGATGCTTTCGAGTTTCACGAAAGGTGATTTTAGCGAGATCAGAACACTTGTAGTAGCTATATAATTATTATAGAGATAGATGCGTCAGAAGCCGAACGCTTAGACCTATCGCGACTATGTATCGCTTGTTCCGCGCTCTCAGCTTAGGCGGAACGTGACAATGAGTCATGCTTTTTAGTGCATGCAGCCGGCGTTCAGCTATTTATAAGACGTTATCACGTCAAAATAAATTTTAATAATCCATTTATTGAGAAAGATTATGATGGGTTTTGGGATAAATAACGCACGTTTGTAGGAATATAATCTGATTTAATTAATATGAGAAACACTGACACAATGTGTAGTAGTGAGTAGTGAACAAAGAAGTGACATCTACATTGATTGGTAAAGCGACCAAAATTAATTGTTTCCATTACATAGCAAAGTGACGCTACCTGACATCATCATAACATTTGACATACTTAACTCGTTTGGTTTATATTATTCTCACAGATTATAAGCAATCTAATAAAATTCTGCTACTCTTACGAACAGAGCAATTGCTATACAAATTGTAGGTAATAAAAGTACGGTACGCCAATTAAAGTAATATTGTGGACAAGACAACAGAGTCCAGGGTATGAATATTTAAATGCTAGTGAATTGTATTGTTTCACATACAGTTTTCGTAAAAAAATCTAAAACAACCCAAGTCATTTTTATTTCCTTAGTTTCGGAATACCGTATAATCAACAGATTAATACTATATAAATAAAAAGGTATATCCTTTGTAAATGTCAGTAGAGTCAGATGTCAGTATTGTATAGCATCTGTAATTGTATCTTTCATACAGCGCTATGAAAGAAATCGCAAAAATATTAGAATAAATATAAGGAATAACAAAGTACCAACCTTCTTAAAACTTTGCATAAATGGTAAGTCTTTGAAAAAACTTTAAAGCTTAAATAAGTTTTATAACTTTAGTACCTATAATAATAAAGTACATAAAATGTATTACTTGTAGTGTCAATGAGTGAGTGAGGGTATCATGAATAGCTAACTAGTTACAACATAAAACTTAACAAGAATAAAATACCGCCTAGCGCCACCTAGTAGCTAATTATAGTAAAATTAATATCATTAAAATTCTTTGAACGGCAAGTTGGTCATATATGATCTGCAACGGTTTCTGTTGTGACATCACGGTGGTCATAGGTACCCGAAGTTAAATTATAAAAAAATATCCGTGGCTTGCTAAAATAAACATTATTTTTTTATATCATAGGAGGCAAACGAACAGGTGGGTCACCTGATGTTAAGTAATCACGACCGTCCATGGACACTTGCAACACCGCAAGTGTGTTGCCAGCCTGTGTTAGGGGGAAGAGGAGAAAGTGGGTATCTGACGCTCTCACTTACCAAACGAAACGCAACAATGCAAGCACTGTTACTTGACTTGACTCATGAAACCTGTAATAGCTTCAGCTATGTCAATTTAAATTACGATCAATTAGATAATGTTATAAGCTTCCTATATTACTGCAGTTAAATGCAACTGAAGGAATGTATTCTTTTATCGATTTGGAGAATCAGCGCTTTACCGACGTTTATTGCAAAGAAGTGAACATACATTGTAGTGACACGTAAAGAGAGCAACACAACAAAACTAATCTATATCGCTCAATCCGTGGCTATCGTCCAACAATTCACCTGTTGCACTATCGTCGCCGAACATTGACAAGATCTGGCTTACGGGAAATGGTTAGAGATATTCGTATCAGCAAACGTTTTGATCACTAATCTCTATGTTTATAAAAATTATTCCCAAAAGTACACTTTAGTCATTCTAGATATTTAATACATTGACAATAACAGATACCCGCGACTTCGTCTACGTTGTCCTACACATGCGCACAGCACCGTTACTGTACAGCACTGAACGAACAATGCTTACAAAAAGTGTAATTTCTTAAAACATTAATAACTTTATAACAAACTAGCAGGCCCGGCGGACGTTGTCCCACCCTGATCGTTAAAAAAATCTTGACAATTTATATACGTAAACCTTCCTCATGACTCACGTTATATAATGGTGAAAACAGTTTGAAAATCCGTTCAGTAGTTTTTGAGTTCATCGCGAACAGACAGACAGGCAGACTTGGTAGGGGACTTTGTTCTATAATATGTTATCAATCATGATATATGTGAATATATCAAACAAAACTTGAGTGTTTAGTTAATAAAGTTTAAACTTATATAATATTTTTTTATGATGTGTATTAATTATCGTTTACGTTGGTGATAATTATTATTCTATTTCAAGTCCTACCGGTTAAGTTCAGTGGTTTGATTGGCGGTGTATTCATTTAATGTCCGCAGTGTTTATACTAACAGGTTTTTTTTAAACAGTGAACATTTACTAATTTCAATTGCCAACTTTATTGACCGATGGAAATGGAAATAATAGATACGCATGCACTGTTGCAGAAAGTTAATCAATTTTCAACGCTCAGGTCTTAACAATATACACATATAGATATTTAACCCTTAGACATAGATATACATGTAAACCATGTGAGATGATCGATCCCACGATCTCATGACTCAATAGTAGAAATTGCTCCCATTGTACCGCGACAGTGTCATATTTTCATTAGCACAAGGCTGAAAACCACCGATGAATGAAATAATTTTAACAAAAACAATTTTTCTCCATCGCATTCAATACATCGACCTGAATCTATCTACTAAGTAGATATACGTGTATCTCTAGATACTATATCTTGTTTAGGTAAGTTTCGGCTAGACAGGGACCCATGAATAATAGAAACTGAAACGACGACCCTTCGTCGAGGGAATTCTACTAACAAATTCTGCTATATACAATAAACTTTCATGAGTATATTAGAAATACAGTTTTAGTACAATACCGATGTATTATTGAGTCATGTTAATGCTCTTAAACAATTGACATATCTTATACATGGGGTCCTTCAAACGAGGCGTGAAGAAGCACTTTTGCAGGTCGGCATAATAGCGATGACTGTCATTGCTATTTAACACTGACAATCGCTGTTATATATAGACTGTACTGTACTTTCCATCAGGTACAGTGCAGTCATTTTCCTGAACGAGAATAAAAAAAAAAATCTAAGTACATTATCGCATTTTTTACCAGATTACTGGAAATAAAGAGGAAGTTTAAAACATTACATGGAATTATCAAACTGTATAAAGTAAATAAATAATAATAATAAAGCTAAATAATAATAAATCATTAGTAAAAAACTAATACCGATGTATTATTGAGTCATGTTAATGCTCTTAAACAATTGACATATCTTATACATGGGGTCCTTCAAACGAGGCGTGAAGAAGCACTTTTGCAGGTCGGCATAATAGCGATGACTGTCATTGCTATTTAACACTGACAATCGCTGTTATATATAGACTGTACTGTACTTTCCATCAGGTACAGTGCAGTCATTTTCCTGAACGAGAATAAAAAAAAAAATCTAAGTACATTATCGCATTTTTTACCAGATTACTGGAAATAAAGAGGAAGTTTAAAACATTACATGGAATTATCAAACTGTATAAAGTAAATAAATAATAATAATAAAGCTAAATAATAATAAATCTTTAGTAAAAAACTTTTATTTCTTACTAGCGGGCACGGCAGACGTTGTCTCGCCCTGATTAAAAATAAATCCTTGACAATTTATATACCAAAACGTTCCTCATGAATCACTTTATCACTACTGGTGAAAACCGCATGAAAATTCGTTCAGTAGTTTTTGACTTTATCGCGAACAGATAGACAGACAGACGCGGTAGGGGACTTTATTTTATACTATGTAATAATGTAATAACTTCCTTAATAATATATTTCCTTTTTTATAATAATATACCCAAAATGTTGAATTTGGTTTAACACATTCGACTTTACAATTTTTATTGATGTCAAATATCATATTACAATACATTTTACTAGTTAACCCACGGTGTGGTATCTAAAAATAATAGAGAAAAAAATACAATATACGCCGTAATATATACATTTATTTACATATCTGAATAACATTTTATTTAAAAAAATCCACAAGGTAACCCCTAGCACTAAGTGAGTTAGAATAGTTAAGGTTTTTTCTCGACACAGATAACCTCGTGAATTGTAGATAAGTTTACTAACATTTTATAGTCTTTGCTTTATCTCTAATATGCATATATATTATTACTAACTGTGATTCCCAGTTACACTCCCGTTAAATATCTAAAATTAATTAATTACTGTCAACAGAGTTAAGCTTAAAATAAAAGCGCTCGAGCATGTATGTTATGCAAGTAGCTTACTACGGAATTAAAGCGCACTGTGTGGTATATAATTCACATAGTCATTTATAGATCGGCCATTCTCGGTAATGCCCAGTTCTCGACGGAAAGCCAACCTGACCTCGGATCCTAATACTCTGTGCAGCGCTATACAGCCTGCCCGCACTATTACTTCATTTTCATTTAGGGTACATTCTAACCCTACGTCTTTTATGGTATTTTTATTTCATCTTCCGTTCCGACGAAACTCAGAGAAATAGCAAAAATATTGATACTCGCCATTAATGATACATAGATAAATTAGTATTAATAATAAAAAATTACATTACATAGTATAAAACAAATTCCCCTACCGCATGTCTGTCTGTTCTTCATCTATTCGCTATAAGCTCAAAAACTATCGAACGGATTTTCATGTGGTTTACACCGGTGGATAGAGTGATTGCTGAGGAACGTTCTGGTATATAATTTGTCAAGGATTTTTTTCATACTCAGAGCGGGACAACATCTGCCAGGCCCACTAGTGTACATATATACATATGTACCTTTCATCTAGAAAAAAATACTGGTCTCGAGGGATAATGTAAACCTTCATTAATGCGAGCAAAGCCAAAAAGCAAAAGCTAGTAATGTAGCGAAACCCATAATAATAATCAATGAAACAATGCATTGCTTATTATTAAATAAATATTAAATTGTTAAATATTACCGACTAAGCTATATTAAACATATATTATATTATCATAACACACAACTAATTAACCCATAACTCGACAAACTTACGTAACTACGTATAATCGATATTTTAGTGAAAGCAAATCTTCAACCAGGGGTCACGTTTCAAAAAAAGAAACGTGGCCCCACCGGTCCTTAGGGAACCTTCATGGATATTATTAAAGAGGAAAGCTCCGAAACACGTGAATATCCGAGAGGACCGCTAGAGGGACCTTGTAAATTATCCCAAGACGAGTCTCTCAGGCTTCATATAAATGATATTTGCACGGAAACCAAACGGGAAGAAGGCGGGTACGCCGCAGTTGAATTATTTTTTTTGCCTTCAATTATTGAGTACGTACATATATTATTAATATGTTTTTTATATTATTTTAATATAATAATATACAGACATTTGTACGCAACGGAGATTTATAGATTTATTATTACCTTGTCCTCTATAGGTCTATACATTACATTATAAAGTATTAATAATAACCACTTTTATTGAACTCTTTTAAAAGATTGTTTAAAATACAATTTATGGGAGTATTATGGATTTATTTTTATATCTTATTATAAAGGGTTATTAAAATTTAATGGGTATATCATCAATACTTTTTTATTTGCTTTCGTTCAGATTTAGTAAATAAAGTAAATTTTATATAAAACAAAATTCATAAAATAATAAATACGCAATAAATTACGAACGTAAAATAGAAGCTTTTAAGACGATTTATTTGTCGATCATAATAATATGATTGTTATTTGTTGTCTACGTCGCTACGCGCGTAGCTTGATTACTACGGCGGCTACGTAGTTTTAAGCTACACCAGAGAACTCCGCTACGATATGTAATTCTGTGACTACGCGGAATCGAGCACAACTCATACTCAGTGACATACACACGCACAGAAGAAATGTATATATAAAGATTATAATTATGTATGAGTTGTGCTCGATTCCGCGTAGTCACAGAATTACATATCGATCAAGGCAGGACAACGCCCGCCAGGTCCGCTAGTATACCTATAATTTCTTCTCATATCGTCGTGAAATGATTTGCTTGTCCGGGACGTCATATACTTTGCAGAATGTTTCGGAACGTATTATTTGTTCGTGTACAAATATATACGTATAAATAAAATTGAAGTGTCTGTTTATTAAATTACACCTTTTTACTATATGAATATTAAAATATATACGGTACAAATAACAATAAACAATTTTTAATATTTATATCTTATATCCACTTGGTCATTTTTATTTAAGTAACTCCTAAATTAATCTAAGATTACACTTTTTGAAGTTTATACAAACTCGATAGTGCCAGTGCAGAATTTTAGCGGCTTGCAAAATGAAACTTTATAACATTTCAGACATGAATATTGCCAGACGAGGAAAGTTATGCAAATTAGTTTCCACGATTCCAGTGATTCAATTCAAACTTGACGAAGCAATTTCGTGTTGGTCAAGAAGTGAGGTAATATTTATAACAATGACGGACGGTTTGAAATAAAAATCTATTTTTTACATTAACATTGTAATTACTTTAATAAGATATATTTTGTAAAATATTAACATAAAGCGCCTTAAGAAGAAACGGTCTATAGTTTCTGATGGAAGCGATTTTTTAACGATGTAGGTTTCCTTCTATTAGAGACACTCTTTAAAAACGCCCGTTCGATCGCACCTAAATATGATGTCGCTGGTATTGCAGTTGCCCAGGTGACAGTACTGTCATGACAGATGTCGCAACCACCATGTATATGGCGAAAAAGCCCGGCATAGTGATTCGTTTCTGCGGGTCGCCTTTTGGGATCAGCCTGTGCATATCCAGCTTTTCGCAGGGCGGCATGATAGCGGCGACCGGCGATGGACAGTGTGTCACTCGATGGTCGCCATTGTTTTTGGATTGTACTGTGCTTACCATCAGGCATAGACCAGTCATTTTGCCGTGCTACAATAAGAAAAAAAATCCGATGGGCCGTCCGCTTGTTTGCTGTAAATAGACATAAAAATGGATAAAACGTAGCCTTATACTACACTAGAAAGTGTGAGTTTGTTTGATACACTTTTAAGTTTTATGTACTCAACAGATCATCATGAAGTTGAGATATATGTTGTCAGGTGTACAGTGAAGGACATAAGGTATTATACATAGATTAAAAGAATCTAGAAATAACATTGTTCTCAAGGGATATGTCAAATTTATATTAACGTGAATGCAAACGTAAACAAAAGTTAGTGTTGTATAAGTGTAATGTGTCTTTTAGAACTGTAGTAATTTAAATAAATTAAAAAATTTAAATATTATTATTTTTTTTGTAGCCCGGCAAAATGACTGCACTATGCCTGATAGTAAGCATAGTACAATCCAAAAATTGGATTGGATATGCACAGGCTGATCCCGAAACGTGACCCGCAGAAGCCAATTACTATGATGGGCTTTTTCGTCATATACATGGTGATTGCGACCCAGTCGGGATGTAAAACCCTACCACCCCTCTTTCGCCATTGCCTCGTTAGTTATTCAACAGGGTGCAGCACGTGCAGGTGAGGTTGGCTTGGATGTCTGAAGTCTTTTGATGTTATTCGACACCCCTTACACCGCTAAATGTGTCATTAAGTTCGGAATTATATAGTGTATACTAACATTTTTATAGTTTCAGATGTACAATAAACTGAATTAAAACTAACTTAACTTAATTAATTAAACTTTATTGCGTATATAGTAAATATTTCTATTTTTGATAATTCAATATGTATTTTGATTAGTACTATGATTAAATGTAATTTGACTTTTTGTATTTAGGGCATTATGTCTTAATACCAAGGAGGGTTGATATCAGGCAGGCGGCCGATCATAAAAATTAAGCCAAATCATACTTCACAATATGACAAGTAGAAAACACGTTGTGACGACCCTACTTAGATGGAATAAGGTAATGAGGATGTTGTAAAATAAATTGAAGATATTATTTGTTGAGGTAACATTTGTAAATTATATACGAATTTTATTATTTATTTAAAAAAAATTCATTTTGTTACAACAAATAAAACAGTACTCTATGGATAATATGTACCCTAATTGGAGTAAAGGAACCTGTACGATATAACAATTGATAACATAGCAATTATATTATAAATAATTAGGAGGTGGAGTTCTATGTACACGAACAAAGCTATTACGCTCATATCGTCGTGAAAAGATTTGCTTGTCCGGGACGTAATATACTTTGCAGAATGTTTCGGAACGTATTATTTGTTCGTGTACAAATATATACGTATAAATAAAATTGAAGTGTCTGTTTATTAAATTACACCTTTTTACTATATGAATATTAAAATATATACGGTACAAATAACAATAAACAATTTTTAATATTTATATCTTATATCCACTTGGTCATTTTTATTTAAGTAACTCCTAAATTAATCTAAGATTACACTTTTTGAAGTTTATACAAACTCGATAGTGCCAGTGCAGAATTTTAGCGGCTTGCAAAATGAAACTTTATAACATTTCAGACATGAATATTGCCAGACGAGGAAAGTTATGCAAATTAGTTTCCACGATTCCAGTGATTCAATTCAAACTTGACGAAGCAATTTCGTGTTGGTCAAGAAGTGAGGTAATATTTATAACAATGACGGACGGTTTAAAATAAATCGGTTTAAATCTATTTTTTACATTAACATTGTAATTACTTTAATAAGATATATTTTGTAAAATATTAACATAAAGCGCCTTAAGAAGAAACGGTCTATAGTTTCTGATGGAAGCGATTTTTTAACGATGTAGGTTTCCTTCTATTAGAGACACTCTTTAAAAACGCCCGTTCGATCGCACCTAAATATGATGTCGCTGGTATTGCAGTTGCCCAGGTGACAGTACTGTCATGACAGATGTCGCAACCACCATGTATATGGCGAAAAAGCCCGGCATAGTGATTCGTTTCTGCGGGTCGCCTTTTGGGATCAGCCTGTGCATATCCAGCTTTTCGCAGGGCGGCATGATAGCGGCGACCGGCGATGGACAGTGTGTCACTCGATGGTCGCCATTGTTTTTGGATTGTACTGTGCTTACCATCAGGCATAGACCAGTCATTTTGCCGTGCTACAATAAGAAAAAAAATCCGATGGGCCGTCCGCTTGTTTGCTGTAAATAGACATAAAAATGGATAAAACGTAGCCTTATACTACACTAGAAAGTGTGAGTTTGTTTGATACACTTTTAAGTTTTATGTACTCAACAGATCATCATGAAGTTGAGATATATGTTGTCAGGTGTACAGTGAAGGACATAAGGTATTATACATAGATTAAAAGAATCTAGAAATAACATTGTTCTCAAGGGATATGTCAAATTTATATTAACGTGAATGCAAACGTAAACAAAAGTTAGTGTTGTATAAGTGTAATGTGTCTTTTAGAACTGTAGTAATTTAAATAAATTAAAAAATTTAAATATTATTAATCCAATTTTTGGATTGTACTATGCTTACTATCAGGCATAGTGCAGTCATTTTGCCGGGCTACAAAAAAAATAATAATATTTAAATTTTTTAATTTTTAGTTATTCAACAGGGTGCAGCACGTGCAGGTGAGGTTGCCTTGGATGTCTGCAGTCTTTTGATGTTATTCGACACCCCTTACACCGCTAAATGTGTCATTAAGTTCGGAATTATATAGTGTATACTAACATTTTTATAGTTTCAGATGTACAATAAACTGAATTAAAACTAACTTAACTTAATTAATTAAACTTTATTGCGTATATAGTAAATATTTCTATTTTTGATAATTCAATATGTATTTTGATTAGTACTATGATTAAATGTAATTTGACTTTTTGTATTTAGGGCATTATGTCTTAATACCAAGGAGGGTTGATATCAGGCAGGCGGCCGATCATAAAAATTAAGCCAAATCATACTTCACAATATGACAAGTAGAAAACACGTTGTGACGACCCTACTTAGATGGAATAAGGTAATGAGGATGTTGTAAAATAAATTGAAGATATTATTTGTTGAGGTAACATTTGTAAATTATATACGAATTTTATTATTTATTTAAAAAAAATTCATTTTGTTACAACAAATAAAACAGTACTCTATGGATAATATGTACCCTAATTGGAGTAAAGGAACCTGTACGATATAACAATTGATAACATAGCAATTATATTATAAATAATTAGGAGGTGGAGTTCTATGTACACGAACAAAGCTATTACGGCTTAAACATAAAAACAGAGTCAACAGGAATGAGTCACCGCAGGCGGGGTCAGACTATGATGATGTCATAGGCTTAGGTGTCACGAACATACATTGTTTATATTCTAGATTAAATGTGTCGATAATCAAAACCAAATATTTACGCAAACATCGCCGAGCGTTCGTGGAACAAATTAATAAAGTCTATTAGAGAGACCTCGTAACGTGACAGAGAAACACCTCATTAAATATGGTAGTCCATAAAATAATGTTTGCATATGTCAGGGGGTAGGGGCAGCCTCAAATCTAGGGGGGGAGGGGGAGGGTCACCAGCCCCTGGCGGTAGTTTTAGGGGACGCCAGAACCATAATATAATATGATTTAATATAAACGAAATTTTAGTTTAAAAAAGTGAATAGGTAATAAAGAATACACATCTATTAAAAGGTTCTTATTGCCCCATTATTTGTGAGTTTTTTTTCAATCAAACACTGGACAGAGGGGCATCACTATCAAGTTACTCCCTGGGTTCGAAAAAATCGTAGATCCGAGGCTATGTAGGGGCAGTATCTTGCTGTGACAAAATGTCTAAGATACCGTGATGTTCTCAGATCATCATAAATATGATTTTTTTTCTACATTTAAAAACCCTTCGTTCCATATTCGTAAATATAGAGATATTTCTACGTGTATGTATGTACCAGGGAGAGGAAGTTAACAGTCGTGACACAATATTTATAAGGGGTTCGCAAAAAATGTGACAATGTGAACAAGGGGAAGGGATCTAAAAAGGTAAAATTTTGCGTGATGTATATTAAAATGGAAAATTAAAATTTTATCTTTTAGAAAAATTGTACGTATAAATGTGTGACATAAAATAAGTCTAAAACTACGATAACTCACGAGCAAAAATATAGAGGACCAGAAACACTTGAAATAAATGAAAATACCTTTCAACGAGACCGCAAGATCTCATCAAATATGTACCTTAGAATTCCTAATTCGCCCGCGAGAGGGCGTAACTCAATTTAAATTATCACCAGACGAATACCATTATTCAAAACAATCCCGGTATAAGCTTGTGCCTGCCGGGTTATTTGAAACGATGCCATTTTGAAGGAGCTCATCATCTGATGTGGATTTCCAGGCTAAATGTGAAATTTTCTAATTTGTCTTTCAATTTAAATATTCTGCAGTGACGTGGATTTGTCCCACGAATTTACAAAGTTACTGTGTTACAAAGTAACTGTGTTTCGTAATATTTATTTAGACCGATAATCTGACACAGCTAATAATAATAATAAAGCCATTTATTCCATATTTCAAAGTTACAATTTTTTTTTTTTTGTAAGTTAGTAAATTATTAAGAAATAATATATTATAAGTATGTTAGTCTGTTTTGGTTGAAATATGGACCCCTGTTTGGGTAAAGGCCTCCTCCATCTTTTTCCAAAGATCCTTGTCTTTGGCTAAATTAAACCAATCCTTTCCTATCGTCTGTGTGATATCATCAGCCCACCGTCTCATTGGTCTACCAACTTTCCTCTTGCCTTGTGGGCCTTTCCATTTTAAAGTTTCTATCGTCCATCTCTTGTCGGAGTAACGTGCGATATGTCCAGCCCACTTCCATTTTAATGTAAGTGCATGCATGAGAGCATCTGTTAATTTCGTTTTTTGTCTGATTACATTACTCTTCACTTTATGTATTCTCCTAATTTTTAACATGCTTCTTTCCATCGCTGTTTGGGTACATTTGATTTTTTGTTTTATTTTATTGCTATTTTTTAACGATGTATATTATAACTAATTAGGAGGTGGAGTTCTATGTACACGAACAAAGCTATTACGGCTTAAACATAAAAACAGAGTCAACAGGAATGAGTCACCGCAGGCGGGGTCACACTATGATGATGTCATAGGCTTAGGTGTCACGAACATACATTGTTTATATTCTAGATTAAATGTGTCGATAATCAAAACCAAATATTTACGCAAACATCGCCGAGCGTTCGTGGAACAAATTAATAAAGTCTATTAGAGAGACCTCGTAACGTGACAGAGAAACACCTCATTAAATATGGTAGTCCATAAAATAATGTTTGCATATGTCAGGGGGTAGGGGCAGCCTCAAATCTACGGGGGAGGGGGAGGGTCACCAGCCCCTAGCGTTAGTTTTAGGGGACGCCAGAACCATAATATAATATGATTTAATATAAACGAAATTTTAGTTTAAAAAAGTGAATAGGTAATAAAGAATACACATCTATTAAAAAGTTCTTATTGCCCCATTATTTGTGAGTTTTTTTTCAATCAAACACTGGACAGAGGGGCATCACTATCAAGTTACTCCCTCGGTTCGAAAAAATCGTAGATCCGAGGCTATGTAGGGGCAGTATCTTGCTGTGACAAAATGTCTAAGATACCGTGATGTTCTCAGATCATCATAAATATGATTTTTTTTCTACATTTAAAAACCCTTCGTTCCATATTCATAAATATAGAGATATTTCTACGTGTATGTACCAGGGAGAGGAAGTTAACAGTCGTGACACAATATTTATAAGGGGTTCGCAAAAAATGTGACAATGTGAAGTGGGAAGGGATCTAAAAAGGTAACATTTTGCGTGATGTATATTAAAATGGAAAATTAAAATTTTATCTTTTAGAAAAATTGTACGTATAAATGTGTGTCATAAAATAAGCCTAAAACTATGATAACTCACGAACAAAAATATAGAGGACCAGAAACACTTGAAATAAATGAAAACACCTTTCAACGAGACCGCAAGATCTCATCAAATATGTACCTTAGAATTCCTAATTCGCCCGCGAGAGGGCGTAACTCAATTTAAATTATCACCAGACGAATACCATTATTCAAAACAATACCGGTATAAGCTTGCGCCTGCCAGGTTATTTGAAACGATTCCGTTTTGAAGGAGCTCGTCAACTGATGTGGATTTCCAGGCGAGATGTGGAATTTTCTAATTTGTCTTTCAATTTAAATATTCTGCAGTGACGTGGATTTGTCCCACGAATTTACAAAGTTACTGTGTTACAAAGTAACTGTGTTTCGTAATATTTATTTAGACCGATAATCTGACACAGCTAATAATAATAATAAAGCCATTTATTCCATATTTCAAAGTTACAATTTTTGTAAAACCCTACCACCCCTCTTTCGCCATTGCCTCGTTAGTTATTCAACAGGGTGCAGCACGTGCAGGTGAGGTTGGCTTGGATGTCTGAAGTCTTTTGATGTTATTCGACACCCCTTACACCGCTAAATGTGTCATTAAGTTCGGAATTATATAGTGTATACTAACATTTTTATAGTTTCAGATGTACAATAAACTGAATTAAAACTAACTTAACTTAATTAATTAAACTTTATTGCGTATATAGTAAATATTTCTATTTTTGATAATTCAATATGTATTTTGATTAGTACTATGATTAAATGTAATTTGACTTTTTGTATTTAGGGCATTATGTCTTAATACCAAGGAGGGTTGATTTCTATTTTTGATAATTCAATATGTATTTTGATTAGTACTATGATTAAATGTAATTTGGCTTTTTGTATTTAGGGCATTATGTCTTAATACCAAGGAGGGTTGATATCAGGCAGGCGGCCGATCATAAAAATTAAGCCAAATCATACTTCACAATATGACAAGTAGAAAACACGTTGTGACGACCCTACTTAGATGGAATAAGGTAATGAGGATGTTGTAAAATAAATTGAAGATATTATTTGTTGAGGTAACATTTGTAAATTATATACGAATTTTATTATTTATTTAAAAAAAATTCATTTTGTTACAACAAATAAAACAGTACTCTATGGATAATATGTACCCTAATTGGAGTAAAGGAACCTGTACGATATAACAATTGATAACATAGCAATTATATTATAAATAATTAGGAGGTGGAGTTCTATGTACACGAACAAAGCTATTACGGCTTAAACATAAAAACAGAGTCAACAGGAATGAGTCACCGCAGGCGGGGTCACACTATGATGATGTCATAGGCTTAGGTGTCACGAACATACATTGTTTATATTCTAGATTAAATGTGTCGATAATCAAAACCAAATATTTACGCAAACATCGCCGAGCGTTCGTGGAACAAATTAATAAAGTCTATTAGAGAGACCTCGTAACGTGACAGAGAAACACCTCATTAAATATGGTAGTCCATAAAATAATGTTTGCATATGTCAGGGGGTAGGGGCAGCCTCAAATCTACGGGGGAGGGGGAGGGTCACCAGCCCCTAGCGTTAGTTTTAGGGGACGCCAGAACCATAATATAATATGATTTAATATAAACGAAATTTTAGTTTAAAAAAGTGAATAGGTAATAAAGAATACACATCTATTAAAAAGTTCTTATTGCCCCATTATTTGTGAGTTTTTTTTCAATCAAACACTGGACAGAGGGGCATCACTATCAAGTTACTCCCTCGGTTCGAAAAAATCGTAGATCCGAGGCTATGTAGGGGCAGTATCTTGCTGTGACAAAATGTCTAAGATACCGTGATGTTCTCAGATCATCATAAATATGATTTTTTTTCTACATTTAAAAACCCTTCGTTCCATATTCATAAATATAGAGATATTTCTACGTGTATGTACCAGGGAGAGGAAGTTAACAGTCGTGACACAATATTTATAAGGGGTTCGCAAAAAATGTGACAATGTGAAGTGGGAAGGGATCTAAAAAGGTAACATTTTGCGTGATGTATATTAAAATGGAAAATTAAAATTTTATCTTTTAGAAAAATTGTACGTATAAATGTGTGTCATAAAATAAGCCTAAAACTATGATAACTCACGAACAAAAATATAGAGGACCAGAAACACTTGAAATAAATGAAAACACCTTTCAACGAGACCGCAAGATCTCATCAAATATGTACCTTAGAATTCCTAATTCGCCCGCGAGAGGGCGTAACTCAATTTAAATTATCACCAGACGAATACCATTATTCAAAACAATACCGGTATAAGCTTGCGCCTGCCAGGTTATTTGAAACGATTCCGTTTTGAAGGAGCTCGTCAACTGATGTGGATTTCCAGGCGAGATGTGGAATTTTCTAATTTGTCTTTCAATTTAAATATTCTGCAGTGACGTGGATTTGTCCCACGAATTTAGTTATATTAATTCTTCTTTCTATTTCATCTTCATTACTGGATTTGTTAAGTGATAACTGTTTACCCAGATATATGTAACCCTCCATCTGACACAGCTGCGATACAATAATTCTCTACGGAATTTTTGAAGTCTCGCTTTCTAATTCTACAGCTATAAATACTTTTATACGAGCTGTAATTAGATGTAAATAAATTATATCGATGCTCTTGCTAGTACTCAATACTGTTATATACTTATACTACACTAAGAAAAACGACTTCAATGTCAAAAAGCGAAAAATAAATTAAAATGTATAAATAATACGACATTGCCAACACAAATTCGAAATTTTCAGCAAGTACAAAAACGTAAATACTTACACTACACAAATACGTATCCGAGACGCGAGAGTGTACCTAAACTTTTTACGTAAATGCTATCTATGTATTTGGGCATCGAGTTCATATCGATACTTAGGTAGCGTAGGTTATCAAATAAGTAGTATTTTCCCTCTTAGGAGTTGAGTTTTCTCTACATATTTAAATTGGGCCACCAGTGAGTATAACCAATTCAGTAAAAACAAATTATATGTCAAAAGTAGGCACACGAACAGGAGGGTCACCTGTTGTTAAGTGATCACCACCGTCCATAGACAATAGGATCACCAGGGGAGTTGCAAGTGCGTTGCCAGCTTGTGTATGGGGGAGGGGTAGGGGAAGAGAAAGGGGGAAAGGAGGTGGGCCTCCGGCGTTCTCACTGACCGAACGAAACGCAACAATGCAAGCACTGTTACTTCACGTCGGTGTTCTGTGAGAGGATGGTACTACCCCGGGGGAGCCGACCCATTCATGCTGGAACTAGTAATAGCTACAGCGTGGCTCTACCACCTTCAAAATAAAGTCGAGGCAGCCATAAGGACTGCCGACAGGAGTGAAAACTCAAAATAATAAAATAACTGTGTATCCTTTTGAATTTTTTAAGTAATTGTAATGTAAATTACAATAATTTAATTTTATAATTTGTATATTGATATTATTAACATTAGTCTGGTCTTCACATATATTGACACTCGTAGTAATAATTACATACATTTTTATAAAGTTTATTAATCGATTAAACATATTATGAGAGGCAAAATATCAATATTAGATGTACAGAGTCCGCTATACAGCGTCGCTAGTCTGACACAAGCCGCCCAAGCTCAATACGGTCGGTAACGTTTACTAGCATGTCATCACGCGAAATCATAAGTTTATCTCCTGCTTAAAAGTTACACGCTCCTAAATAATTTTTCACTTCAAAAAACTATATGCACTCGAACATGGTAGCCTCCTCTTTGTCAGAAGTCGTTGAGCAAACACAAACAGCCAGACTCGATGTTGAGTTGAGTTACCGACGACCGTACACTGAGTATAACACAATATTGCCGCAATAGTGGCACCCTTAGACGTGTTGCGTTCCAGGATTAGTCGGTATCCAGTAGCCAACGGAGTGCTGGAGTATATGTTCGCGACTGACTAACAATAAATATACACATGGTTGTACATCGTCATAGTGCGTTTCTCTTGGTTTATCACAACCAGTATGTACTCACCCAGTCGCTGAGAGTCTCATTAGTTAATTTTTTTTTTCGAACTAACTACGCTATTGACCCAGCAAGGTCTTAACAGCTTCACCGGACTACTAAGGCGAGCGCTTAAGGCACTCAGCCGATTTTATTTTGAGAACTAGCTCAAGGGTGCGCGGCACACCTCGGCTTTGGCTGTTGCCTGATACATGCAATTCGCGACCTATCTGAGCTAACCTAAGCTAAGCTAACTATTCACACATATATGAGTTGTTGAAACATATATGTGTACCAAGCATACATAGGTACCTCAACAACCCTTATATATATTTCGTATCTGATAATATAATTTATTAAGCCGTTGGTGGTAAGATTTTTTCTAAGTCCATCAATATACCTCAAGTAGGAAATCTGTCGTCAAACACTCATGGGTGTGTTCCGGCCCCTCCACTCGAGAGCCAGACTCCCTCTATCTTTAGCGTGTTTTAATATCTTATTTGTCGGCATTTAACATCACGTGAGCTTGTAGTCACATACTAAAACCAATAAAGAATGAAATAAAACGTACATACGCTCGAAAAACATTAAAAAAAATGTTCCATCTCGTGATTTTCTATGATAATTACTCACTTCTCTTTCAAATAACAGCGATTCTTTTTCACACAAATAAATTAAGCCAGTTATAGACACTAGGGCACTGTGCATTTATAAATTATTAAGGATTCTTTCACAAAATTGAGCACATTGAATAACTGGGCAAAGGGCATTATAGATATTGCCTCAACCCTTTAAAATACTGAATTCTAACCAAGTCATAATCCTCTAGCACCCTTTTGGAGTAACACGAGCGTCACGATCGTACGCCTCTTCAATTTTTGCCCTCAAAACTATATCACTTATATACGTAAAACGAGTACTAGAAATTCAACTTTATACCAACGTCATAAAGTCGGTATGGAAATGCCAAGGGTTATGATATTTTTAGACATCTCGGTCTCGTGAGAAGGTGGAAAATAATCAAGTTAATGAGGTAGCTTCGGCTACGAATATTACGCCGTCACTGGTTATGTCAACAGTTCGATTTGACGCGGCGCGTCGTGTCTCTATGTGGCAGATAATTATAGCGTTGAATATTTTTATTACACTTTAGTTTCAGACATATAACGTCGAGTTGTAACTGACTATGATCTACACACATTCATATTATCATCCTAATCTAGCAACTCATTTCTCAACCTAAAGGCGGAATGCAGTTTAACACATTTATACTGAATTTTAAGCTGCAATTTGATTCTAATTTTGGTGTAAGTTGTCTTAAAACGTATAAACGTTTGCCTAAACATAAATAGATAAATAGAATATAGATAAATTGCGCGAACAATTGTTCAAACGTTATATTCCTGATATAATAAAATTATCCAAATATTTAAGTAGTAACTCTGCAATCAGTATATTTGCATGTTATTCCAAACTCGATGTCGAGTTATGAAAAATAGTATGTATGTATGTATGAAAAGAAGTGTAAGTATGTATAGTAACTATCAATACAAGACCTCGAATACCGAGACAGTTATGAGAATAACATACTATAGATATATCGTGAATTTATGAGAAGAAATTATCTCAATGGGCTGTATATCTGTTCTAGTAGTGGTAGCTAGGTAGGTGTGGTAGAACTTTTAAGACACTACATTTGGTCGAAATTATCCATAGGTAACGCAATAGAAATCGCAATATTTAATCCAAAAAAATCTTGTACATTTCATTGATAGAAAATTTATACAATCTACCTAAAAATCAGAACAGAATTACTGACATATGTAGTGTTAACATCGAAGAAGCAAAATAATTTACCGAGATTTTCTCGAACGTTCAAGCCACACTTGGCGGCCAATTGACCCAATCTCGACCGTGTCGAACGGTCAATAAAGAATACCAAACATACGCTATTATTGCTAACGCATATACTATATCTAATTTAAATATGTGAGGCGAATGGTAAGGCGCTTCATGTACTTTTTTAATCCGTGTTCAGGACGTTCAAATAAATAATTATATAAATAATGTGTGTAAACACAAATTTCTTATATAATTTATTAGCGGGCACGGCAGACGTTGCATCGCCCTGATTAAAAATAACTCCTCAAATTCAACTCAAGTAAAATTATATACCAAAACGTTCCCCATGAATCACTTTATCCACTGGCGAAAACCGCATGAAAATCCGTTCAGTAGTTTCTGAGTTTATCGCGAACAAACAGACAGACAGACACAGTAGGGGACTTTATTTTATACTATGTAATGAGTAAAGTTTTTGAAAAGGGAGTATTAGAACTGGCTTCAAATACACGATTTATTTGTTTGGATGTCATTTTTTTTCATCAACTGCGTTACCATTCGAATTTATATAACAATAATTGATAGGATAATGACAATATCATTATTATAGAGTTTTTAAATATCTATTATATTAATTACGTATAGAGTCGATGCAGTCAGGAATGGCAATTCACTTAACATCAAGTGACCCACCAGTTCATATGCCACTTATGACATTTAAAAAAAAAAGACAGACGAAAGTTTTTGAAATGGGAGTATTAGAACTGGCTTCAAATACACGATTTATTTGTTTGGACGTCATTTTTTTCCATTAACTGCGTTACCATGGTAACGATAGGATAATGACAGTATCACTATTATAGAGTTTTTAAATATCTATTACATTAATTACGTATAGAGTCGATGCAGTCAGGAATGGCAATAAACACTTCGTAGATACTGTCACTATTTATTTGGCCAGAGCTTCGCCTTACAATAATTTGTATATAATAGTGCGTAGATATCACTGATATCTTGCCTTTTAAAGGCCGATCTATGTAAGTCAAAGCAATTACTATTTACTCATAATTCCGCAAAATAATTTAAGTAACACAAAAATAATAAAGTATGAACAAATTAATGTTATTTAAGCTATATTTATGTTAAGCTATGTTATTTATATAATTATCCTTATTTATGTATGTGTTTACTAATCTATTTCGACATGTAGATCAGCGACATCTTGCCTTTCATGGCCGAACTATGAAGTCAAAGAATATACTATTTATTCATAATGATCAAACTAATGATTCAACTCTATATAATATCAATTCTTATTTAAGTCTTATTAAAATCTATATAATAATAATAATTCTTATTTATGCATCTTTAATATGGTGGCGCTAGTGTCAATGTGTCTCTCTAATATGGTGGCGCTAGTATCAATGTGTATCTAATATGTTGGCGATAGTGTCAATGTATATTTATAATATGGTGGCGCTAATATCATAGTTCCGGTCGTGTTGTAGTCTCGTCTCTTGAATGTGATGCAGCGGCACCAGCGGTGGTTGATAACATATCTTAACTACTTTTTCATTATTTAATGTGTTTTTTAGATTTTTTTTTTTAAATCTTTATTGACTAAGGACACGATACTCCTACCTACCTTAAAAGTCGATCCACCCAAACACGTGTACGAAGTAATCTATCATAATTCTAATAAGTCCATACATACTATTCCTACTAAGATACTAAACTATGTGAATATTAATCGCGTAAATAGTACGAGAGACGCAAAAACATTTTCACCTCGTCATAATTCCTTCACGATTTCAATATTTTGCGTCAACTGAGAGGCGCGTGTTTTGCCTAATTTGATGCCTAAATGTACAGTGATGGGGAATACTTAAGAATTAATATTTGCTTTCATTCAGTATTTTGACAGCTTCATGCTTCACATTGGAGGAAAGACAAGTGAAATGCTTTTGAAACCGGTATGTTTATATAATTACAATATTAAGTAGATAGAAAAATATAATAATGTACTCAAAATTTCATATATAATATCTTCTGTTGGTATCAGAAACGTAGAGTGAATAAAGTAGTTAAATTTAAAAAATCAATTATTGACGTGATAACGTCTTATAAATCGTTGAACGCCGGCTGCGCGGACAAAAAAGCATGACTCATTGTAGCGTTCGTTCTGAGCCGAGAGTGTGGAACAAGCGATAGAGAGGCGCAATCGGCCTAAGCGTTCGGCTTGTATAGAATCTATTTCTCATCCACTAGATCGACCGATGCGTCCGAGTTGTTATCATGTAAAATTATCGTCCGTAAACCGACCTTACAGACCAATTTTTTTTATCCACTTTGGAGGGTGATGTTCTTACTTAATTCTTTTGGTTCTGACGGGAATTAGTATTTATGCAATTTTGCGACCATCAATTATTTCAATTCAATGTCTAATAGCGAATAAAAACCATACAAATAAATATTAACACTCGATAAATATTTATCACAGCAACGCCATCTGATGAAAAATATTACTAACAGTGCCATAAATAGCAATCACGTCGTGTGTGGTTATGTTGTGTCAGCTTTTATTTAGCCTTCACTCTGAAGAGACCTTGACCAAATAATGAGACATTTTATATTATTGCTTACACTTCAATGGAATAAGATTTTATTTTTTAATAGAATGCTACTAACATCTTTTTAAAGCACCTCATATAAATAAATATAACTTTTTTTCTGTATCTGATTCTTGTTAACTTTGGTATTTGTATTTTTCTACTTCACAAGTGTATATGCGACGATCTAATCTGACTTTTACAATACCAAGTAATGTCTAATAAGTATTCATATTATATTGAATTTGAATAATAATATATACCTATCAATAAAATTGAAATGAATGTTTATTGTCCACATTAAACATGACACGACTGAACTGATTTTCACAAGTTTTGTACTACCAGATAAAGTATTATTCTGAGTAATGTTTACGCTTTTCCATAGGGGTTTTGTAGTTATGATAACGTTATAAAAATACCGGTTATAATGCAGATAAAACAGGTAGCTATTATAGAACTAGAAGAAAGTTACGGGCATCAGCAAGTTTTACATTATTTAATAATTTATAATTTGATACGGTCTGGGAAAATAATGAACCGTAAAATATTCATAATAATTATATCAAAGTAACTGAACAGTTTTAATAAGGGCAGGTTTAGGACACTTGGAAAATATCAAATTCACAGTTTCGAATTTTCTCCTAAGTTTTTTCTTTTAATTTTCTAGTTTTTGTCGGTAACGGTGTTCAGTAGGTACGCGTGCGAGAGCACAACCAATCCGAATTGGTAGAGATTAGCACTGTATCAAAATTGCTGGTGATCGTGGCCATCCAATCGAATTCGGTTCATTTCGAAATTCATACGTTTGCGTTTCTTTATCCATATACTTTGTTAACGCATGTCATGTGAATTTTGGATTACAGTTTTATATATTTGGATATTCATTTAGTGATATAAATTGAATCAGCCATGATAATTATTTAATCCGTATAAAATAGACTCCAATGGTTATTATTATAATATTGTTGGAAATAAACGAAAATGCGTCGGGCCATATAAGGAGCGGCGCTTGCCGTGTTGGGGCACTCTTTCGGTCGCCGTCATATCGTGCGATAGCTCCGTCCGAACTCGTGTCGGTTATTTAACGAGTGATTAATAATTGTTAGAATTTATTCTTAACAGTTAAGTATTTAAATTGGCCAGTTCTTTGTTTTTTAATAATCAATAATTGTTAACAATATTATTCACTAAATATATTTTTTGATACTTTACAAGTTTGACCACAATCTCATTTCATGTTAAAGCGACGTGATCTAAAATGGTAAACACGCTGAACCTAAATCAAAAATTGTTTTAAAAATTGCTAACAATTTTATTTACTAAATATATTTTTTGATACTTTAGAAGTTTCACCAGAATCTCATTTGATGTGAAAAGCGACGGGGTCTAAGATGGTAAACACTGAACCCACAGGGGATTCACTCTCAAGTTCAGCCGTTGAAACACATCAATTTGAGGATGGTAGCTAGCCAAACGGACTTAGAAAAGGTACTCTACCACTATGCTACGGTTCCATCACTATATTATCCTTCACTGAGCTCCGTCTCAGTTGTAAGGATTTGATCCTACGTCCATCGACGCTGTATGCAAAGACGCTATCAACTGAGACATTATCACTTCAATAAATAATAAATGATGAAAAATAACAAGTACCTAAAGATAAACAATACTTATGTACACGCATTAGAAATTATACTTCTTTGGCGTAACAAGATAAAAATCTGTTCAAAATTTTTATCTTTCGCCTTATTCTACGTTTGTAGAAAAAACCACACTAACAATAGAAAAAAGGTATTTAATACATTGAAAGTTTTAATACAAAGAAATACAAAGAAACAAAATGTTGACTATATCCAACTTCAGGGTGTCGGATTTTCGTAACGGTGTGCGCACGCATCGTAATAACTTCAGGGTGTTGATTTTTCATGACGATATGCGCGCGCATCGTAAAAATTTACTCTCATTATTCTTCCCGAACGCGCCAAAAGTATAACTTCAAAAAATAGTATTATATTTCTACGTTACTACAATGTATAAATGTCGACTATTTCTCTGAAATTAAAAATAAATCTCATATTTATCTAACAACCCACGTCTATCATCGGTACGATTCACTACCGATACCATTGAACGGTTGCTACGGGAAGCAATTTGTCAGTGAGTCCGCCTGCTCACCTATACGTTACACTCGGACGTATTTTTTCCAATGGAAATATTTTCAATCTTTATTTGAGATCAAAGTCGATAGATTTCAGGTATATTTTTATTTAACTTGATAATTTAATGTAATTATATCAACCTAGACTAATTTTGAAACTTTGATTCACGTAAATAGGTTATCTGGTCTTGATTTTGTATGGCGTATAATTAATAACACTGCAGTTAAACGTGAGTAATAATTATAATCTTACGTCCGCATTTCTGAGCTGATTAATTATCGACGTATTTTATATCGGATAATTGAATTGGTATGTTGATAGCGTTAGTGTAATTGCTCATTAATAACGAAATTCAAGTGTAATTACTAATTACTAATAAAGAGGATGCGCCACGCTCGAAAAAAATTGTAACATTGCAAAAGTTCATAAATCGAATAGCGCCATCTTTTGTCGCAATGTGACATTAATCAAAGAAATCGACATACATACTAAAAATTACAAAAATCAGGCTACGCCATCTATCTAGTAATGGCGTAAACGATTGTAGAAGCTTAACACTGAACAATAAAATAATCTTTAATTTGAATTTGATAAAACATTTTTCACTATTTTATATCTAACCTTTAAAAGATGAATATTTTTCCTAAAGTATGTAGATAGCAGAGATTAATGGTCCAATTTTACTATTATGGAAATATGCCGTGAAAACGGAATTTATTATACCAAATGTACAACAGTAATCGAACAAACAATTGTCATGTCATGTTTAACCGAATTTTTGATAAATGATCATGACAGAAATATGTAATTTTACAATTTTTCCAGACCTTGGCATCTGTAATTTTTTTCACCGCAATGGGGGTAAAAAAGAATAGCCAAAGAGCTAAACGGTCCATTTTAAAAACGTTTTTAACTACACAATTAAGATCACTAGTTATTTAGATATACTCGTATGTATATTGTATATAGTGGACCTTTATACCCGGGGATCTTTAAGCCTCGCCCTATCCTATTTAAGCCTCGAAACTCATTTGTTTATTTTACGTTATCCGCATTGAAGTAGGTTAGAAAGTATGCTAATAGATAGGAAGTATTATTGTGTGTATAAAAATTAAACGCTAGTAATACCGTGATATATAGCGCTAACTAAATACATATTGTTTAAATCAATTTGTGGAGGATTAAGTGTTGTGGTTTTCTTTTAAAGTAACGTAAATTAAAACCCGTATCTTTCAGACATTTAATAGCTGCATTTCTATAGTAGAGTTAATAATTGCGAATGAATAGCTAGCGCAATGTACAGTTCCCTCGCCGTGACTAGTTTTTGGATATATAAAAGCAATTCGAAACAAATGAAAACAAACTTAGAATCAGTTAAATATTCATATATTTTGTAGGTGGTAGAACCACGCTGAAGCTATTACTGGTTTCAGCATGAATGGTTGGCTCGACCGGGGTAGTACCACCCTCTCACAGAAAATCGACGTGAAGTATGTTAGTTCACGTTTTAATTTTTGCCAGCACTGTTATGCTGGCATTGTTGCGTTTCGTTTGGTCAGTGAGAGCGCCGGATACCCACCTCCTCCCTCCTACCCCGTTCTCCATCCCCCAATTCCCTGCTCCCTCAAACACAGGCTGGCAACACACTTGCAAACCCCCTGGTGTTGCAAGTGTCTATGGACGGTGGTGATCACTTAACATCAAGTGGCCCACATATTCGTTTGCCTCCTATAATATGGAAAAAAATATTGTGACGGCATTTCTAAATTTTGAACAAAATTGGGTAAATATTTACAGTAGAAAGATTTATTACCTAATTAGGTAGTTGTTGATAATATTTAATAATTCAATGAAATGATAACGCAATCATAGCCTAACAATAATAGATTAAACTATTTCTGAAAATCAACATTGAATACGTTGCAGTCAGAATAAGAAATACAAACAGAACCCCTCTTTATATCGGTGCCAAATGTGTCGAGACATTTAGGGTGCTCACATTGTAACGATATAATAGCGTATGAAATAAATAATTCATTTAATCGTTATTTATAAACTTAATTCTAATGATTCGTCTAACAAAAATACAATATGCTATATTAATTTTATTTAAAACTATAAATTTTAAGTTTCTATATTAACAACATATTAATCCAACCAATAGTACCGTAACCGTTATAATAATAAACTAAAAAGTTCGTGACGAAGTTTCGTGTCGTAATGGTAACAGTTTCATTAAGTACTAACAACCGCACGCGACCTCGTCTTCGGTAAATTACAACGTAAAATTTAAGTAAACTTAGCGACACCTACTGGAAAATTATACATTTTCATGATGGTCGATTGAATTAAAATTGCATATGTTGAGAGGCCACCTTGCGGCGCGTTAAATCAAAATGGATAGGATACATGTCACCTCCATAAAGAAACACTTAGGTGCCTTCTTCTTTGATGGACGGTTAAGCGGTATCCGTTTATTTTGATCTTAGATATACCAATAACTATTTTTATATACTTTTTAGGCGCCCTTTGCTTGCGTGCTTCGCATGGATGTACTACCGAAAAATTTGAGACGAAATCTTCTGTTTACAATACGACTGTGTATTGAAATAAAATGGCAACTGAATCACTGAACGTCGATCTGTCAATATTTTTTACGGTTTCCCTATTGTTTTTTATATTACTCACTCGGTATTTATATACCGAGTTTTTAACCAAAAATTCTCACTTTTCCGTATGATTTTATAAACATTTTCTTTCATACAAATCTTGTTCTGAAATAATGCACTTACATACATTCCCTAAATGATTTACATTTATATACTATTACTGATACTACAAAATTTCATTACACGCTATATAACCTAAGTTATGTCTGTCCGTATCTCTGGAGATGTAAATTAAACACGCTTTATCTAATACTACGGTCGTTACCTTAATCGCTCCTGTCACGTCACAATGCCCCCATTACGCTAGACGAGCGCTGCGCACGCGTTTAATGCTTGAGATTTATTGGAGATTCGAGAGTTCGTTCGTGTTGTCGAATTATCTTACATGCTACAGAAATATATGTATTTAATATATCATATTAATAAAATGAAAACTTACGATATTTTAGCGATTTATTGTTCTCTTTTGTATAGGATTACACAAAGGCATTTATATCAAACTGTATTTTTAGTATCACAGTTTATGAACACATATGTGTGGTACATGATATATTTATTTTCTAAATCCTTTCGATATTTGAAGTAAAACGTGTTTTTGTGTGACAAAAATTGGTTGGGCTAAACACCGTGTCGAGTAGAATAGGACCAGTATTTTGTTTGCCTTCGGGTAACTGAGAACAGTGAGGTATACGATTTTCTCGTTTTCTTTTTTAGGGTTTTACTTGTACCGCGTGTAAACTACATATATGTTTTTTTTTTTAGTTATATAATTTAAATATAACCCAGGTATGTATATTATTATACCAATATTATAAATATGGATGGATTGTTTGTTAAACACTGCAAGTACCAGCCAGTCAAAAATATGTTTGCCTTAATGACGAAAATTATAGGATAACCTATACTATACTCCTACTCTCAAGAGCATTTACCACATAGAGATAATAGGTCAGAAAGTATGCTAATTTAGAAAGAAATTATAGACCCACCTCCTCCTCCTTCCTCATTCCCTCCTTCCCCCCAAACACAGGTTGGCAACGCACTTGCGACTACCCTGGTGTTGCTAGTGTCTATGGACAGCGATGATCACTTAATTGTTTTATATTGTGATGAGATTATTATTATGGGAGGTTTATGACGATATTATGATGGGGTGGTTTAGTGAGTTCATTCTGACGATATTATTATGATGGAGTGGTTTAGTTCTCATTTATATAATTTTTGTGATGGATAAAGGCGCGGCGTCGTCCTCGCGCCGACATGCACTTGCTGGAACACAACTACAAAGGTAGCGTAATACATTTTTATAACTCAACGCAGTAGATACTAAAAATTGGTCCAACACTATGTTACGTTTTCATCACGTAAGAAGCTTAGAAAGTATTAAATACCCACAAAGACGAGGAAATGTACAAACACGGTAGCACTGAGCTATAATCAGTTAGCATAGGGCATTTAAAGGTTTTCTACAAGATAAAAACCTTTCAACTTTTTCTATTCGCAAGTGTAATATCTCACATCCGCGTAGATAGCAGAAGCCGTTGGATGAATGCATCACGTAACTCGTAAAAAACGACTAGAAAAAGTCTGAACAGTCGAGTACGAAGCGAAAGCGTATAACGTTTTATTGAATTTGTGTGAAGCCATGCCCTAGTTATTTCAAAATGAATGTGCGATTGTTTGAACAATAAGTGATATACAGTTGTGAACCGTTCAATTTGTTTAGGCTAGAATGCTCATCAGTTTTTGTCACTCATTTCTTGTCCTTTTCTTTTCTGTCCACATTTTTTACTCTGCATGCTCCAAATCAGCTGCCGACCGGCCATAGAACGTTGCTTATATTAAAAATTATATATTACATATTAAAAATACTCTATGTGGATTAAGAATCAACAATAAAATATCTGTCTATTAATTTGTATACCAGTCACCTAGAAACTACTGGACCATACTTGAAGAAATTTGTTATGATAATAGTTTATACACTAAGATTAGGCATAGGCGTTCTATGCGATCAAAGAATACCGGTGATATTGTTTTTTTTGTGATCTTACTAGTGACAAATGAAGTAAAAAAAATTATGCAAGAGATCGGCGAGTAGTGTAAAAAGAATAAGCAGCTAAATCAACGCAGTATCACACTTCTGCAAGCGCTGCTGATTAAAACTAGCGATATCAATGTGTATTGTGACAAATTACTGAGTTTTTTTTTTTTTTTCGAACTGACTACGCTATTGACCAAGCAAGGTCTTAACAGCTTCACCGGACTACTAAGGCGAGCGCCCAAGGCACTCAGCCGATTTTATTTTGACAACTAGCTCAAGGGTGCGCGGCACACCTCGGCTTTGGGAGTAAATTTTGATCAGAGTAAAATATATAATTAATTGCCACGCCGTAATCAGGAGTTTATTGTAGGACGTCACGGATGAATTTTTACAATAGTAAAAAAATCTAGCGCTCCGGTCACCAATGATCACCGTGGCGTCACAAGCCGTAACCGGTCATGTATAACCCAACTTGGCAGTCAAAGTGTACGAAAAACAAATGTTAAGCATAAAGGGAACATAATAAAATAATTATTCGTTCCAGTGATATAAACGAATTAAGCGGTGACGTCATAAGTAAAATTGCTTCCACGTAGGCAGAGCTTAATGAAAAACTAGTTTATTATAAACAGGACGCTGAATCGTGTATATAGAAGTAGTTTAATACTTACACGAAAGTAAAATCCATACATGTAAATACAATTAAAGTGTCTTTTTTTTGTTCAGGTTAAGCTTCGTATCAGCTGAACCGATTTGGAAGGGAGATTTACTAGTATATAGAAGACTTTTTCTTATAATTAAAAATTAGATAACTTAAGAGGTCTTGGTGGTCGAATGGTTGGACCGATGGAATATCAATCCGATGTCCGCAGGTTCGAAATCGAATTATCTTAGAATTTTTCGGATTTCGCGTACATTTACTAATAAAATTGGTAACACTATTAGCTGACGGTGAAGGAAAACATAGTGAAAACCCTGAGAGATGTTCTTGTAGTAGGTTCTTGAAGTTTAAAATCTGCAATACATTGTGGGCTAGCGTGGTGATTATGTCCATATCTTCCTTCGGGGAGAAGTCTATGGCCATGCAGTGGATCTCTTATGGTTCTCTTATGATAGGGTCTGATGACGATGATGATTGTAACTTAAAATCGTTAAAATGATTTTATTTATTAACTAATACTAATAAAATTACTTTAAAAAAGAACAATTTCAAGAGAATGAAGTCGCGTATATTTGCTCGTATTAAAATGTCTTCAATCATCCTTACAAACAATTTACAATAGAATGAATTTCAAAAATGACTAACGATAAAACATACTTAGTAGCATTTCTTGTATAATATTTGAATAAAAGCCAATCATATGAAATAACAGTTGGATGAGAGGAAATCAATTTTACATTGTTTCATTAATTTCAATACAGTTGAGCCGAACGTAGGCTTGCAATCATGTCGTCGGGTGACATAAGCCTGGTTATTCACTCAAAGCGGTACTGTTATATTTTATTAATCGATGGATAATAATTACATACGAAATCCGATATCGTGTTATTATTTTAAAAGCTAAAGGCTTTTGTATACTATAAATAGTATACATTTGTTATTGATTCAATTAAGTAGTAATTCTAAGGACTACATCATGTCCACTATTTCCTTATTGAAGTTACACTTCTTTTGGCGCGTTAGGGAAAAATGATGAGAGTAAATTTTTACGATGTGCGCGCACACCGTCATGAAAATCCGACACCCTGAAGTTATTACGATGTGCGCGCACACCGTCACGAAAAACCAACACCCTGAAGTTAGCTATTTTATTTCTTTGTTTCATTTTGTTTCTTTGTATTAATATTTGTATTAATGTGTAATAACTTTCAATGTATTAAATACCTTTTTTCTATTGTTAGTTTCGTTTTTTGTACAAACGTAGAATAAGGCGAAATATAAAATTTTTGAAACGATTTTTATTTCGTTATGCCATACAAGTATATCTTCTAACCTGTGTACATAATTACACACACACTTTTTTAATTCATACATTTAGCATGTGACTACAATCTCACCAGTTATTAAGTGACTATGTGGTAAAACACGGTAACATACTAAGTCTAAGCGGACTAGCATTTAAGTGCACTTGCTGGAACACAACTACAAAGGTAGCGTAATACATTTTATAACTCAACGCAGTAGACACTAAAAATTGGTCTACCACTATGTTACGTTTTCATCACGTAAGAAGCTTAGAAAGTATTAAATACCCACAAAGACGAGGAAATGTACAAACATGGTAGCACTGAGCTATAATCAGTTAGCATAGGGCATTTAAAGGTTTTCTACAAGATAAAAACCTTTCAACTTTTTCTATTCGCAAGTGTAATATCTCACATCCGCGTAGATAGCAGAAGCCGTTGGATGAATGCATCACGTAACTCGTAAAAAACGACTAGAAAAAGTCTGAACAGTCGAGTACGAAGCGAAAGCGTATAACGTTTTATTGAATTTGTGTGAAGCCATGCCCTAGTTATTTCAAAATGAATGTGCGATTGTTTGAACAATAAGTGATATACAGTTGTGAACCGTTCAATTTGTTTAGGCTAGAATGCTCATCAGTTTTTGTCACTCATTTCTTGTCCTTTTCTTTTCTGTCCACATTTTTTACTCTGCATGCTCCAAATCAGTTGCCGATCGTCCATAGAACGTTGCTTATATTAAAAATTATATATTATATATTAAAAATACTCTATGTGGGTTAAGAATCAACAATAAAATACAATTCGATTGGTTTTGTCTATCTGTCTATTAATTTGTATACCAGTCACCTAGAAACTACTGGACCATACTTGAAGAAATTTGTTATGATAATACACTAAGCTTAGACATAAGTTTAATTGTGAATGCTTATAGAAGTTGAATGCTACGTTCGAATACCACAGCAAATTGATATGTCATGTTAATTTAGAAATAAATTTAAAGATATTTAAATTCTTATGTTACATTAAAAGCTGCAATGAATTCCGCAGAAGCGAAATTTACTAAGCAACGAATGAAATTAATCATTCTAAATCGGTTGTTATATACATTTAACTTATCCATCTCTATTTTCACTTAAAGTAATCAGTCATTCAGTGGATTTAGTTACAAAGATCCCGTTGCTATGGTAACGCACTGTCTGCTCACATAAGGCTGGGCGCTTAAAGGCTGACCTGTGTCGTAGGTAATGGCATTAACAGCGCGCCTTCAATGAATCTATGTCATGGTGCAAGTTACAAAAGTTTAGCAATTTCAAAAATTAAATTATTATATTACTTATATACTAAGTTACTAAATACAATATAAAGTTTTGGCTTAATATAAAAGAAAGGAATATTTAAAATCCAAGTATATTGTCATCATTTTTATATGATTCTAGCTTTATTAAAAGGAAAATATGGATTTTTTCAATACAAAAAAATAATTAAATTGTAATTTAAACTAATAATGTACAATGTTTACGCATTATTCTGTAGCTCCAAATACTGAAAATCGTTCGAAACATCGAAATACAATTTTTAATAAAATTAAAATATTTTATCCCCCTTTTTGGCGAGATTTTTACAAGCAACAAGGTTTTCCTTTTACAACCAAAGAATTAAACTATTCACGAGAATGAAGTCACGAGCCTCAGCTAGTTAAATGAAACGGTCATTTATAGTATTTATTATATTTTATACTCGAGTTTCCTATAAAGTATGAAGTCTTATTATCTAATTTACAGTTAATTTCAGCAAAATTAATTAATTCTTTACACATTATACTACTATACTATATTATACTACCTAATGTGTGCAACTTTATACATGTGAAATTTTTTGATGAGAGAGATGAGATGAAGAAACTTTCTTACTACTGCTTAGCTTGGACAGAAAAGCATAACAAAAGCAGTCTAAGCTCTTCCTCGAGTTCAGTCCTATATTGATCTGAAAATTACTTTAAAACCGGGTGAGTAGTTTTGAAATAATATACGTTTTGACAATAATATATAGGCAATAAAGTTGGTGTAGTTCTAATAATACTAATATTAGAAAAAGTCTAAGATTAATTTTTAAATGCACGGCGTTTGCTCCTTGTACCATACGTAGACACCTTCATAAGTTAAGTTCTCTAGGATTTGCGGTAGAAAAACTTTGTCCATTAAGAGTTGGCAGTGGTCATCAGTTTGGGGTACGGTTTGTTCGCTCGTTTCTTAACTACTTACAAGTACGGTCTGATGGGTGTATAAGTAAGCGTGTATCAGCGAGGAAGATAAGTTTTTATTATCTTTTCATCACTTATCCTAATACGATATACATAATGCATATATTACAACTGCTATGCGTAAATATTTCACAATTTAAAATCATTTTTAAAGTGTATTTTTGTTGATGTTTGTAACTCTGATCGGCAACCTTTATGTGTGACAAAAAGTGGTGGGTGTAAGCACTGTGTCGAGTATTGAAAACACCGGTTCTCGACTGATCATTGAAGTTAAGAAAAGTCGGGCGCGACCAATACTTGAATGGGTAATCGCCTTGTTGTATTAAAGTAATAATTAAAATGTTTCCATGTAACACAAAAGTTTCACTTCTATCGTGTGTCTTTACGGCACACCTTATTTTTTGGTTTCGTTGTTTCTAACATATTTAGATACATTTCCAAACTGATATATACGTATATACTGATATATATTAAGTTTACGAATGTAGTAGCAGAATGTCTTATACATTTGATACGCCTCGTGGTGCAACGTTAATAAGCCCTACTATTGAGTGTGCATATCACGGACCTGAGATCCCTCGTGTGAATAACTTTTGTGTGATAAGCGTAATTTTCATTTTTATTTATTACAGCATGACATAGTGCACTGTAAAAACAACGGAAACCGGATAATCCGCTACGTCACAGAGATATGATTAAGTGTATCGCGTTTCGGAATCTACTGAAATCATCTATATATGAATACGTGAAGCCTAAAGTTTGTATCCCTTTTTAACGGAATTGGGCGAACGGATGAACGTGAAATTTGGCATAGTTAAAGTTTATATGGAGGAGAAGTGCAGAAAGCTATTTATTTTATATAAAATGCATTAGAAGTACATTAAATTAATTAAAATATGCATTACTCACACTACTGCTTCAATTTTACACAACATATACACACATGTAAATAAAAAAGACATTTTGACATCTGTCAATAAAGGACTTCAAAAAAGGTTGTGAAGGAGGTTGCTATGCTCGACTGTATGTATTATTTTACTCTTACGTTCCAATTACCCTTTTTCATTCTACATTCTACAATGATATTATAGCATAATACCGTTTGACAAAGGAATCCTAATAAAATTCAAACTTAAAATCAATGAACTATGGTCGAATGTCGACCTCCGGGCGCCCACTAGTATGTAATAATGAAACACGGTGATACATTATCTGCGTTGGAATGCACAGTTACACTAATAAACTTCTAAATAAATAAACATCAGAACGGCTTTCTTTTGATTTGTTGCATTGTGATGTCAAGCCGTGTATATCCACTAGTCTTGCAGGCTGGTGTCGATGACGAAGGATTGTTCATATTTATCGAAAGATAGTGTATATTTGCTAATAATAAATAAGCTATGTATTTATTATTTGGGAATTTATTTGGGAATTAAATAGTCATGAACATAAATCGGTGTCCTCATATTTTTTGCTCGCATATGCACGCAAGTAAGAGATTAAGTAAAGAGATATTGTTCACTCACAGACAAAGCTTTAAACATTCATCCATCTGACACGTTCGTGCTAATGGACATCTAGGACAAAAAGGTTTCACTCGTTTGCGAATTCAGACTTCTTGTTAATTGTTATTACAAGTCATTTTGTAATACGTCTGCCTCCGTCGACTTGAACTATTGTATCTATAGCGTTCAAAAAAGTTAATTGACCTCCTCCTCTCCAGTTTATAAAAAAGGGGTTCGGGCTAGCTTAAACGAAAGGTTACAGGTCAATGCCTATACTGCACCGTGTAGATATGAAACTGTCTCCCAGTCAACAGCTATTTACCTTCTTTCTTATAACATTGGACACTAAAGCTTAATGAAGTATATAATTTTGATTTTACTTATTTCTTGTTCCAGTACAGTGGCATTACTAATGTCACATAAAGATATTCATGTACAGCGTAGGCATAGACTCTTAGTAGTGCCTATTGTTTTCAATTAGTTGTGTAATATTAGAAATTATTTTATCAACTATTTTTTTCTATACCAAATTATAGTTGTTGTTTATAACTCACAAAGATAGTTTAAGAAAAATTATTTAAATCAGTTTTTTGGATTTCAGGAGGCAATTGGATGATTTTTTCAGAGGATTTCAGATAATAATGTAAGGTTATGCAACATATGTATATGCTGTATATATGTATAAAAAACGTATTAATAAAAATTATTATTATTATTATTCTAAATTAAAAAAATCTGATTGGATTTAAAAAATATTTACCAACTGAGCTACGGTATCTACGGTATTGAACTAGTTGCCAAAATAAAATAGGCTGGGTGCTTTAAGCGCTCGCCTTAGTAGTCCGGTGAAGCTGTTAAGACATTGCTAGGCCAATAGCGTAGTCAGTTCGAGAACAAAAAAATTTAATTCTGACTAATATTATTATTGCGAAAGTGATTTTTGTTGCGATTTCACGCCGTATCTACTGAAGCAATCCCCACGAAACTTTGTATACACATTGTCAGGGTTACAGAAAAGAACATAGGATATGTCTCACCTAGGAAAAAAGGACTCTACCTGAATGATAGGTCAAATTTACTTTAACGCGAGCGAAGCCATAAGGAAAAGCTGGTTCATATTGGTAAACAGTTGTGATTGTGCAAAACAGTGCGTGTGTGTTTTGGGGTGTAAGGGGTGTCGAATAACATCGAAGCCTTGAGACACCCAAGCCAACCTCACCTGCCGTGGCACCCTGCTGAATAACGAAGGAGGCAATGGCGAAGCGGGGTGGTAGGTTTTTACAGCCTGACTAGGTTGCAACCACCATGTATATGGCGATAAAGCCCGTCATAGTGATTCGCTTCTGCGGGTCGAGTTTCGGGATCAGCCTGTGCATATCCAGCTTTTTGCAGGCCGGCATGATAGCGGCGACCGGCGATGGATGGTGTGTCGCTCGCATGGTCGCCATTGTTTTTGGATTGTACTGTGCTTACCATCAGGCACAGTGCAGTCATATTGCCGTGCTACAATAAAAAAAAGTATGTGAATACTCATAAACTATACGTTACTAGACCAAGACAAAGCTTTATACATAGTTACACATACACAAATACATACCTACCTTACCTTACCTTTCCTTACCTATAAGAAATTTAACTGAAAGAAAAAAACAATTTCCCATAAATTAATACTTACTACCCACATTTAATTGAATCAAATAAAACGTTGATGCTAATTACAGTATAATTACGTTATAATGGATAAAAGTTACCGCGTCAATTAAGCTATCGAATAAAATCCTTTAACGAGGTAATTGAAGTTACAAAATTCTCAACGAAATTAATCGGTCTACATTTTGATACATTTGAATACGCGAACTGAATATTTATAAAGCGGTAGGGGATTCGTTTTGAATCATTAGCTCGTTTGTTGTATCTTTTACAAGGAACTTGCCTGTGTATTTAAATATCTATTTTGTTCTTTTAAATATTATACTTTGAATTTTGTATGTATGTTTATTATGTTATTGTTTTAAGCATACTTTGGAGTATGGTAATCATCTTATTGCTATTTATTCAAACATAAACTCTCTTTAATTAATTATCTCTAAAAATATACATGTACTAGCGACCTGACCCGGCTTTGCACGAGGGCCACATACTAATTGTCGTCCTAAACGTCTCTACGATTTTTTTTTTACTTTATAGGTTTTAACATTTGATTACAACTGTAGCTGTTGTTAAATGACGATGATGAAGTAATATACTGCAAAAGATAATTTTGATCTAGATTAAATGTTCAATATTTAATTGGATAGGGCTTAATACTATATTGTTCAAAATAACTTCACAAGTAACCATTAAAAAAAACTTTAAAAATAAAAACTACTTTTGTTGGTTATCTTTTAAAGATACATATATACCATCCAGGACTTTTCCATATGTCGTTTTAAGATATATAATCCCGTCATATGTTGTTGTTACGTATCTCATAGATAGCTTAAGGAATATAAGCGTGATATATAAATTTAGAATATTTTTATGACTTCAATTTTCATCTAGTTTCTACACACATAATATGTATGAATTACACATATATTGCGTAGTATAGAAAACTTAAAGGCACTAATAAACAGAGGCGAATAAAACTTTTTACTGTATATCGATTGATAATTATTGGCGCGTGTCATAGTTTCGAGTTTCATTTTCCGAAAGCACAATGTTTACCCTTCCGCCCACTTTTTCTCCCTTCCTAACACTTACTTTCCTTCCATTTTTGATAGTGGACGCAACCTAATGCATCATCACATAAACCATGCAAAAGTACACATCGCTTAAGTTAAAATAGTGATCTTTGTTGCTTGCTTTCAAGTTTGTTTGCTTGAACGCGCTAATCTCAGGAACTACTGGTCTATTTGAAAAAATCTTTCAGTGTTAGATAGCTCATTTATCGAGAAAGGCTATAAACTATCAAAATATAATATCACCATGCTAAGATCAATAGGATCAGAGTACCAATGAAGAATGTTTCAAAATCGGGATTAACGTACGTATTATTTAAAAATATTTTCACTTTCAACGTAAACGAAGTCGCGTGTTAGAGTTAGCGTTAGCCCAAAGTAACTATTCCACGCGGAAGTAGTGAGCAGAAGCAAGTAATTTTTTTTTATATATATCATAGGAGGCAAACGGACACTTGGGTCACCTGGTGTTAAGTAATCACCACCGTCCATAGACACTCGCGATAACAGAGGAGTCGCAAGTGCGTTGCCAGCCTGTGTTTGGGAGAAGGGGGAGTGGGAAAGAGGGGAGGGGGAGGGAGTTGAGCCTCCGGCGGTCTCACTAACCGAACGATACGCAACAATTCAAGCACTGTTACTTCACGTCAGTTTTCTATGAGAGGGTGGTACTACCCCGGGCGAGCCGGCCCATTCATGCTGAAACTAGTAATAACTTCAACGTGGCTCTACCACCTACATATCTAATATAATCACCGACATGAATTACAGTGATTAATTGAATGCAACGAAACAAAGAGTTAAGTGGTATAAACATAAGAATTACAAATAAAGGAATAAATCATAAACGAAGGCAATGAAAGCAGCTGCTTTATGAATTAGCGGAGCAAAATAAACACGAAGTTCGCTGATTAATAAAACGACTTAGCCAACAAACACTCGAGCTCAAAAACACAAGTGGAATGGCAAGTAGTCCCCCGCCCGGAAACGGAAACGCCGGGGAAAACCGAAACTCGCGGAAAGTCCACCGGAACGTACAAATGAAACATGAGTAGGGGTAGTTTAACTTAATCTCACGATTGCTTAGTTGACATTCTGTTTGGTTGGAAATTAGCAGGTTTTATTTCACCCGAGTGTTTTGTTACGGTTCGCTGTCAGGCATTGTTGGTACTGTAACACTCGATGTGAATTATTACATTGAATTTTCTACTTCTTAAAACAAGTATTATTTAGAGTCTTTTAGAAACTTTTTTTTTGTTATATTGTCGAAGCAAATCTGTTTATCATATTGTAATTATGGCTAATAATAGCTTACTTTGATAGTGTGTTCTAAAAAATAAATACTGATAACATTTATTCCAACGTTAGCTTTTGCTCGCGGCTTCGCTCGTGTTAATGTAGTTTTGACTGATCCCTCGGCAACAGTTCTTTTATTCTGGATGACAGGCATTCGATGTCCTTTTATGTACCCTCGAAAACGTATATGTAAGGTTTCGTAATAATCGGTTGAGTAGCTAAGGGGTAAGTGCGTAACAAATAAACAAACTCACATTCGCATTTATAATTTTATTTAATTAATTATTTAACTATTTAAATTACTATAAATTCTTTTCTATTTGAAATATTATAACACTGGAGATCTGTTGTTATGCCAAAAGAAAACGTAACCGGAGTATCGTTGGAAATGTATAAATATTTTGTAAAAACTAGTATAATATAATACTATGAATATACGACAACTATCAGAAATAACAACAAGCATTCTTATAGATTTCATTCCATTACATAGCTATATAATTCACGGTTGAATATTACATTGAGGTAGTTATTGTACTACAGACATTTACTTTAATATTTCCAACCGGGATCTGTGAACTGCTCGTAAGCAGTTTCAGAGGGAAGCAGACGTTTAATTCGATGCAAGCACAGTCCGGAATGGAGCGACGGAATGTACTCCATACGAAACTAAATAATAAAGAATTTATTGCCAAACAACTTATCCTAGGCTTACATATATTGATAATATAACAATGTTTCTTTCTACTTATGTACTAGATTAGACATTGATCTCCACACTAGGCTCGAGGCCTGTCTTGTGGATTTCTACAATGGAGCGACGGAATGTACTCCATACGAAACTAAATAATAAAGATTACCAGACAAATGTCTGTGTTCATAAACACTTATGTATGTTACGGACTGAACTTTGTATTCCGTGTGTCCTTGAAGATATTGTTTTAGAGAATTTAATATAACGAAACATAGTAACATTTATCTGTATACGTTTTTATATCATTGGAGACAAACGATTATGTGTGTGAGGGGAGGGGAGAGAGAGGAGAGGTGGGCCTTCGGCGCTCTC
>MU160715.1:31224-65943 GCA_015888305.1 Antheraea pernyi | reverse complement strand
TAGAGCGCCGTTCTGCTACAGAGGGAACTAGAACTGAGCCCAGGGTGGAAACCGTCTCAGGGTCCCGCAAGCCGCCCCCGAAGCCCGTGCCGCATCCAGCAGCCTCGGCCCCGACGGACACGGAATGGACGACTGTAGTCCGCCGCCACAGAAGAAAGAAGGAGAAAGCGCCTCCGGCGGCGGCTGCAGCATCCACGGCCCCCAAGTCCGGAGCCAGGAGAAAGAGGAGGAAGCGGAAGAGAGCCAGGGACAGACTCGCTCCTCCTCGCTCAGCTGGGCTGCTAGTCACTATGCGGCCGGAGGCGGAGGTACGGGGGGCTAAATACAGTGAAGTCCTCCTGAAGGCGAGAATGGAGGTGCCCCTGGCGAAATATGGGATCCCCTCCGTAAAGGTGCGGCCCAGTGCAACCGGAGCCCGACTCCTGACGGTCCCGAGCACCCTGGCCCCGGAGCAGGTGGACAAGTTCGCCGAGGGGATCAGACAGTCGCTGCTTGGGCTGGCCACCGTGGTGCGGCCAGTTAAAAAAACAGATATCCGAGTCGTCGGAATTGACGACTCGGTATCTTGGGACGAGGCCGTGGAGGCCATCACGAAGGCGGCTGGCTGTCCCCTCAACCAGATGAGGGTTGGGGAGCTTCGTCTCCGGGGGGTAGCGAGCAACTCGCTCTATGTTTCCCTTCCCGTAGATGCAGCACGGAAGCTGGTGGAGGCAGGCCGACTCTTGATCGGCTGGAGTGTGGTACGGGTCCAGCACTTGGAGAGCAGACCGCTTAGGTGCTTCAAGTGCATGGGCCTAGGCCACACCCGGCCGATGTGCCCAGCGGCCACAGACCGAAGGACGGTCTGCTTCCGATGCGGGGAGGAGGAACACGGCGCAGATAGCTGCTCCGCAACAATACCGCGGTGCGCTGTCTGCGCAGAAGCCGGCAAGCCGGCGGGCCATGTTATGGAGGGGGGGACATTGTCCACCCCCGTATGTGAAAGGGAAGCCGCCCCGTACGTCATTAAGAATATTATAAAGCATGTCCTTGAATAACGTTTAGTCTTAGTTTCATTACAATCGGTACACTCTATCAAAAGTTATTGTAATTTTACTGACGATTCAGCGTGGCTCTACCACCAGAATATAAATATTTTGAAGAGAAAATTTTGAAACAGGTAATCTTATCTTAAGAATTCTCTAACTGATAATGTACTATGTTTTTTTTTATTGTAACACGGTAAAATGACTGCACTATGCCTGATGGTAAGCACAGTACAATCCAAAAACAATGGCGACCACCGAGTGGCACACAATCCATTGCCGGTCTCCACTATCATGGCTGCCTGCAAAAAGCTGGATATGTACAGGCTGATCCCACAAAATAAAATCACTATGACGGGCTTTTTCGATATATACATGGTGGTTGCAACCCAGTCAGGCTGTAAAACCCTACCACCCCATAAGTTACATACTATGTATTGTCATTATTAATATTACCTTTTATAGTGAAATAGCAAATATGTCAGCTTCTCACAGGTGCAACTTATACATACTTTTATATTTATAACTCATTAAAATTATAGAAGCTAAGCTACATATCTTCATATAACACTCTGTCTGAGTGTGCTGCGTGGGAGGAGCAACGTCGCACTCTGGCTGCGGCGGTAGGGCAAGATCTCTCACTGCCGAGCGTGGTTGCAGCCATGGTCGGTAGTGAGGATAACTGGAATACAATGACCTCCTTCTGCGAGGAAGTCGTCTCGCAGAAGGAGGCGGCGGAGAGGGTCCGTGAGCAAGACCCTCAAAGTGGCCGTCTCCGCCAACGGAGGACGGGCAGGAGGAGGCGTCAGTTTGACCGCCTCCTCCCACTGTAACCGGACCAGGGAAGATGGGTCGGGGGGCCCATCTTCCCATTGCACAGGTCCGGCGGACGGAGGAGATGGCCGGTGTGTACACGGCTGTCTCCTAACAAGACGGGGCCCGGCGGCGACCCTTTTGCTGCTGGGCCAACCGCTGAGGCGGCACAATGAAGTCTATAGAGATCTCGTGCCGCCCCAACTATAGCGGAAGACGTACACCGTGGGGTTTTGGTCCCTGCGAGTGCGTCGGACATAACTCACCCTCTCCCCTGGGAGGGTGGCGTATTCATAAGGGATTTCCCCACGTTAAAAAAAAAAAAAAAAGATTGGTCGCGAATTGCATGTATCAGGCAACAGCCAAAGCCGAGGTGTGCCGCGCACCCTTGAGCTAGTTGTCAAAATAAAATCGGCTGAGTGCCTTAAGCGCTCGCCTTAGTGATCCGGTGAAGCTGTTAAGACCTTGCTGGGTCAATAGCGTAGTCAGTTCGAAAAAAAAAAGCTTTTACATTAGTATAATTAGGTTATGATGGGGCTGATATGACTAGAGTCAAAAGCCCCGAAATGGAATAATAATAATAATTAAAATATATATTCCACATTTTCAGTTTTTATGCTCTAATCATAACCTTAACCTTCGCTCTTCTAATAATCTTATTCTTTGCTGTCCTGTCCATACTTCCGGTCTTGTACATTCCTCTTTCTTTATCCAATCTATTCTCCTATGGAATGCGCTTCCTTATGAAATCAGGATGTCATCTAACCGTTTCAGTTTTAAAGTCAGGGTACGTCGGCTTTACCAGTCTCAGTTAGCAGAATTATCTGGTTAATGCTGTATTTAGTACTTGATGTTGACTTATTATACTTTTATTTATGTATAATGTTGTTATATGTATGTATTGTATATATGTAGTATATCGGTGTTGATATGTTATTTATATATTGTTATATTAAATAGGTTAAACATAATTTTATAAAAACTTCTCCTTTTAAACCTACCAACATTTATCTCTGCATCACCTAATGGTTGACTGGTAGAGAATGCCTTCGGCATTAAGTCCGCCATTGCGTATTTAAGGCATAATGTATAAATAAATAAATATATATAATAATTATGTTTTTTTTCCTAATCTTTTCATATTTTTCATTTGATCTGTTACTTGTTTCAGGCGAGCCAAAATCTACTTTCACTTATGATGAATTTATAATTGTTTTGAGTATACATGCTTATGATGCGCATACTATTATTTTTTGGAAGTTCGAGATTAATATATTGGATACGACCTATGTGATATTCGTAATCCCAAACGAATATTTATACAGAGAAATATAAACGTAACAATGTTGAGTAAATGGATACTGTTGGTGACGCACACGACGATGAGTAGCTTACACATCGTTTTATACATAGATTTATTGATATTTTATAGAGAACATATATATAGATTTATTGACATATACTATAGATTTGTTAGATAATTCATGCAGATATAAATTGAATATAGAATTGTAGGTATGTTATGTGTGTATTGAGTTATAGAATATGGAAATATAGATGTGCTATTTATAGTAATAGGGATTGAATTATGGATATGTAGAAACATGTGTAGAATTATTGAATATAGATTGATGTATGTATTGTTTATAGGTAGAATCATGTATAATGTATATTAATAGATAAGTAAGGACTTATGCATGCATAAAATTACTGAATTATGGATTATATAGAATTGTGTGTTAGTATAGGGTGACTTATAGATTACATTCGCATTAAGTAGGGAATTACATGATAGAAGAGATTAAAATTATGCCGTATGGAATATATAACGTGTGTGCATGGAAACATTCGTAGAGAGAATATGATAGAATTACACACGTTATATACTATTGAATTATACGTTACCTAGCAAGAAATATACGATCATAGAGAACGGCAATTATGGAAGATTGTATAATTTTATATAGACAAACGTAATGGTTATAGAGGTAAAATTTTGATAACGATTACTCGTAACGGACGTCTTTTATCTCGGGGTTGTTAGTAATTACAACGGTTTTTAAGAGATTTAATAATTATATGGACAAGGACAAATTATATGCTGGCTCTCCTTTGTAATGTTAAAAATACTAATTCCTAGAGACTAGACGTTGGATTTGCCTTTGAATAAAGCAAAATAATATATTTTCTGTTAAATGGTTATTGCACAAGCAATATACTTGAATAGGGTCGAATAGGGTTAATATTATTTATTAAGACGTTACGGTATCCGAACGAGTCCAATAAAGTAATATATTTTATTTTAGGGTAATTGTACAAACAATAGTTGAAAGATGCAACTCGAACGGGATTTTATGGCTTTACTGTAGTTTCTCACGCAACGGCGTTGTAAACAGAAATTTCAAATTTTATTATGTATCGTTTTGAAATAAAATATGAATGGAAATAAACAAAATGAGACTAAATTGTATATATAAACTAGCTGCCTGCCATGGTAATAAACAAAATGAGACTAAATTGTATATATAAACTAGCTGCCTGCCATGGTAATAAACAAAATGAGACTAAATTGTATATATAAACTAGCTGCCTGCCATGGTAATAAACAAAATGAGACTAAATTGTATATATAAACTAGCTGCCTGCCATGGTAATAAACAAAATGAGACTAAATTGTATATATAAACTAGCTGCCTGCCATGGTAATAAACAAAATGAGACTAAATTGTATATATAAACTAGCTGCCTGCCATGGTAATAAACAAAATGAGACTAAATTGTATATATAAACTAGCTGCCTGCCATGGTAATAAACAAAATGAGACTAAATTGTATATATAAACTAGCTGCCTGCCATGGTAATAAACAAAATGAGACTAAATTGTATATATAAACTAGCTGCCTGCCATGGTAATAAACAAAATGAGACTAAATTGTATATATAAACTAGCTGCCTGCCATGGTAATAAACAAAATGAGACTAAATTGTATATATAAACTAGCTGCCTGCCATGGTAATAAACAAAATGAGACTAAATTGTATATATAAACTAGCTGCCTGCCATGGTAATAAACAAAATGAGACTAAATTGTATATATAAACTAGCTGCCTGCCATGGTAATAAACAAAATGAGACTAAATTGTATATATAAACTAGCTGCCTGCCATGGTAATAAACAAAATGAGACTAAATTGTATATATAAACTAGCTGCCTGCCATGGTAATAAACAAAATGAGACTAAATTGTATATATAAACTAGCTGCCTGCCATGGTAATAAACAAAATGAGACTAAATTGTATATATAAACTAGCTGCCTGCCATGGTAATAAACAAAATGAGACTAAATTGTATATATAAACTAGCTGCCTGCCATGGTAATAAACAAAATGAGACTAAATTGTATATATAAACTAGCTGCCTGCCATGGTAATAAACAAAATGAGACTAAATTGTATATATAAACTAGCTGCCTGCCATGGTAATAAACAAAATGAGACTAAATTGTATATATAAACTAGCTGCCTGCCATGGTAATAAACAAAATGAGACTAAATTGTATATATAAACTAGCTGCCTGCCATGGTAATAAACAAAATGAGACTAAATTGTATATATAAACTAGCTGCCTGCCATGGTAATAAACAAAATGAGACTAAATTGTATATATAAACTAGCTGCCTGCCATGGTAATAAACAAAATGAGACTAAATTGTATATATAAACTAGCTGCCTGCCATGGTAATAAACAAAATGAGACTAAATTGTATATATAAACTAGCTGCCTGCCATGGTAATAAACAAAATGAGACTAAATTGTATATATAAACTAGCTGCCTGCCATGGTAATAAACAAAATGAGACTAAATTGTATATATAAACTAGCTGCCTGCCATGGTAATAAACAAAATGAGACTAAATTGTATATATAAACTAGCTGCCTGCCATGGTAATAAACAAAATGAGACTAAATTGTATATATAAACTAGCTGCCTGCCATGGTAATAAACAAAATGAGACTAAATTGTATATATAAACTAGCTGCCTGCCATGGTAATAAACAAAATGAGACTAAATTGTATATATAAACTAGCTGCCTGCCATGGTAATAAACAAAATGAGACTAAATTGTATATATAAACTAGCTGCCTGCCATGGTAATAAACAAAATGAGACTAAATTGTATATATAAACTAGCTGCCTGCCATGGTAATAAACAAAATGAGACTAAATTGTATATATAAACTAGCTGCCTGCCATGGTAATAAACAAAATGAGACTAAATTGTATATATAAACTAGCTGCCTGCCATGGTAATAAACAAAATGAGACTAAATTGTATATATAAACTAGCTGCCTGCCATGGTAATAAACAAAATGAGACTAAATTGTATATATAAACTAGCTGCCTGCCATGGTAATAAACAAAATGAGACTAAATTGTATATATAAACTAGCTGCCTGCCATGGTAATAAACAAAATGAGACTAAATTGTATATATAAACTAGCTGCCTGCCATGGTAATAAACAAAATGAGACTAAATTGTATATATAAACTAGCTGCCTGCCATGGTAATAAACAAAATGAGACTAAATTGTATATATAAACTAGCTGCCTGCCATGGTAATAAACAAAATGAGACTAAATTGTATATATAAACTAGCTGCCTGCCATGGTAATAAACAAAATGAGACTAAATTGTATATATAAACTAGCTGCCTGCCATGGTAATAAACAAAATGAGACTAAATTGTATATATAAACTAGCTGCCTGCCATGGTAATAAACAAAATGAGACTAAATTGTATATATAAACTAGCTGCCTGCCATGGTAATAAACAAAATGAGACTAAATTGTATATATAAACTAGCTGCCTGCCATGGTAATAAACAAAATGAGACTAAATTGTATATATAAACTAGCTGCCTGCCATGGTAATAAACAAAATGAGACTAAATTGTATATATAAACTAGCTGCCTGCCATGGTAATAAACAAAATGAGACTAAATTGTATATATAAACTAGCTGCCTGCCATGGTAATAAACAAAATGAGACTAAATTGTATATATAAACTAGCTGCCTGCCATGGTAATAAACAAAATGAGACTAAATTGTATATATAAACTAGCTGCCTGCCATGGTAATAAACAAAATGAGACTAAATTGTATATATAAACTAGCTGCCTGCCATGGTAATAAACAAAATGAGACTAAATTGTATATATAAACTAGCTGCCTGCCATGGTAATAAACAAAATGAGACTAAATTGTATATATAAACTAGCTGCCTGCCATGGTAATAAACAAAATGAGACTAAATTGTATATATAAACTAGCTGCCTGCCATGGTAATAAACAAAATGAGACTAAATTGTATATATAAACTAGCTGCCTGCCATGGTAATAAACAAAATGAGACTAAATTGTATATATAAACTAGCTGCCTGCCATGGTAATAAACAAAATGAGACTAAATTGTATATATAAACTAGCTGCCTGCCATGGTAATAAACAAAATGAGACTAAATTGTATATATAAACTAGCTGCCTGCCATGGTAATAAACAAAATGAGACTAAATTGTATATATAAACTAGCTGCCTGCCATGGTAATAAACAAAATGAGACTAAATTGTATATATAAACTAGCTGCCTGCCATGGTAATAAACAAAATGAGACTAAATTGTATATATAAACTAGCTGCCTGCCATGGTAATAAACAAAATGAGACTAAATTGTATATATAAACTAGCTGCCTGCCATGGTAATAAACAAAATGAGACTAAATTGTATATATAAACTAGCTGCCTGCCATGGTAATAAACAAAATGAGACTAAATTGTATATATAAACTAGCTGCCTGCCATGGTAATAAACAAAATGAGACTAAATTGTATATATAAACTAGCTGCCTGCCATGGTAATAAACAAAATGAGACTAAATTGTATATATAAACTAGCTGCCTGCCATGGTAATAAACAAAATGAGACTAAATTGTATATATAAACTAGCTGCCTGCCATGGTAATAAACAAAATGAGACTAAATTGTATATATAAACTAGCTGCCTGCCATGGTAATAAACAAAATGAGACTAAATTGTATATATAAACTAGCTGCCTGCCATGGTAATAAACAAAATGAGACTAAATTGTATATATAAACTAGCTGCCTGCCATGGTAATAAACAAAATGAGACTAAATTGTATATATAAACTAGCTGCCTGCCATGGTAATAAACAAAATGAGACTAAATTGTATATATAAACTAGCTGCCTGCCATGGTAATAAACAAAATGAGACTAAATTGTATATATAAACTAGCTGCCTGCCATGGTAATAAACAAAATGAGACTAAATTGTATATATAAACTAGCTGCCTGCCATGGTAATAAACAAAATGAGACTAAATTGTATATATAAACTAGCTGCCTGCCATGGTAATAAACAAAATGAGACTAAATTGTATATATAAACTAGCTGCCTGCCATGGTAATAAACAAAATGAGACTAAATTGTATATATAAACTAGCTGCCTGCCATGGTAATAAACAAAATGAGACTAAATTGTATATATAAACTAGCTGCCTGCCATGGTAATAAACAAAATGAGACTAAATTGTATATATAAACTAGCTGCCTGCCATGGTAATAAACAAAATGAGACTAAATTGTATATATAAACTAGCTGCCTGCCATGGTAATAAACAAAATGAGACTAAATTGTATATATAAACTAGCTGCCTGCCATGGTAATAAACAAAATGAGACTAAATTGTATATATAAACTAGCTGCCTGCCATGGTAATAAACAAAATGAGACTAAATTGTATATATAAACTAGCTGCCTGCCATGGTAATAAACAAAATGAGACTAAATTGTATATATAAACTAGCTGCCTGCCATGGTAATAAACAAAATGAGACTAAATTGTATATATAAACTAGCTGCCTGCCATGGTAATAAACAAAATGAGACTAAATTGTATATATAAACTAGCTGCCTGCCATGGTAATAAACAAAATGAGACTAAATTGTATATATAAACTAGCTGCCTGCCATGGTAATAAACAAAATGAGACTAAATTGTATATATAAACTAGCTGCCTGCCATGGTAATAAACAAAATGAGACTAAATTGTATATATAAACTAGCTGCCTGCCATGGTAATAAACAAAATGAGACTAAATTGTATATATAAACTAGCTGCCTGCCATGGTAATAAACAAAATGAGACTAAATTGTATATATAAACTAGCTGCCTGCCATGGTAATAAACAAAATGAGACTAAATTGTATATATAAACTAGCTGCCTGCCATGGTAATAAACAAAATGAGACTAAATTGTATATATAAACTAGCTGCCTGCCATGGTAATAAACAAAATGAGACTAAATTGTATATATAAACTAGCTGCCTGCCATGGTAATAAACAAAATGAGACTAAATTGTATATATAAACTAGCTGCCTGCCATGGTAATAAACAAAATGAGACTAAATTGTATATATAAACTAGCTGCCTGCCATGGTAATAAACAAAATGAGACTAAATTGTATATATAAACTAGCTGCCTGCCATGGTAATAAACAAAATGAGACTAAATTGTATATATAAACTAGCTGCCTGCCATGGTAATAAACAAAATGAGACTAAATTGTATATATAAACTAGCTGCCTGCCATGGTAATAAACAAAATGAGACTAAATTGTATATATAAACTAGCTGCCTGCCATGGTAATAAACAAAATGAGACTAAATTGTATATATAAACTAGCTGCCTGCCATGGTAATAAACAAAATGAGACTAAATTGTATATATAAACTAGCTGCCTGCCATGGTAATAAACAAAATGAGACTAAATTGTATATATAAACTAGCTGCCTGCCATGGTAATAAACAAAATGAGACTAAATTGTATATATAAACTAGCTGCCTGCCATGGTAATAAACAAAATGAGACTAAATTGTATATATAAACTAGCTGCCTGCCATGGTAATAAACAAAATGAGACTAAATTGTATATATAAACTAGCTGCCTGCCATGGTAATAAACAAAATGAGACTAAATTGTATATATAAACTAGCTGCCTGCCATGGTAATAAACAAAATGAGACTAAATTGTATATATAAACTAGCTGCCTGCCATGGTAATAAACAAAATGAGACTAAATTGTATATATAAACTAGCTGCCTGCCATGGTAATAAACAAAATGAGACTAAATTGTATATATAAACTAGCTGCCTGCCATGGTAATAAACAAAATGAGACTAAATTGTATATATAAACTAGCTGCCTGCCATGGTAATAAACAAAATGAGACTAAATTGTATATATAAACTAGCTGCCTGCCATGGTAATAAACAAAATGAGACTAAATTGTATATATAAACTAGCTGCCTGCCATGGTAATAAACAAAATGAGACTAAATTGTATATATAAACTAGCTGCCTGCCATGGTAATAAACAAAATGAGACTAAATTGTATATATAAACTAGCTGCCTGCCATGGTAATAAACAAAATGAGACTAAATTGTATATATAAACTAGCTGCCTGCCATGGTAATAAACAAAATGAGACTAAATTGTATATATAAACTAGCTGCCTGCCATGGTAATAAACAAAATGAGACTAAATTGTATATATAAACTAGCTGCCTGCCATGGTAATAAACAAAATGAGACTAAATTGTATATATAAACTAGCTGCCTGCCATGGTAATAAACAAAATGAGACTAAATTGTATATATAAACTAGCTGCCTGCCATGGTAATAAACAAAATGAGACTAAATTGTATATATAAACTAGCTGCCTGCCATGGTAATAAACAAAATGAGACTAAATTGTATATATAAACTAGCTGCCTGCCATGGTAATAAACAAAATGAGACTAAATTGTATATATAAACTAGCTGCCTGCCATGGTAATAAACAAAATGAGACTAAATTGTATATATAAACTAGCTGCCTGCCATGGTAATAAACAAAATGAGACTAAATTGTATATATAAACTAGCTGCCTGCCATGGTAATAAACAAAATGAGACTAAATTGTATATATAAACTAGCTGCCTGCCATGGTAATAAACAAAATGAGACTAAATTGTATATATAAACTAGCTGCCTGCCATGGTAATAAACAAAATGAGACTAAATTGTATATATAAACTAGCTGCCTGCCATGGTAATAAACAAAATGAGACTAAATTGTATATATAAACTAGCTGCCTGCCATGGTAATAAACAAAATGAGACTAAATTGTATATATAAACTAGCTGCCTGCCATGGTAATAAACAAAATGAGACTAAATTGTATATATAAACTAGCTGCCTGCCATGGTAATAAACAAAATGAGACTAAATTGTATATATAAACTAGCTGCCTGCCATGGTAATAAACAAAATGAGACTAAATTGTATATATAAACTAGCTGCCTGCCATGGTAATAAACAAAATGAGACTAAATTGTATATATAAACTAGCTGCCTGCCATGGTAATAAACAAAATGAGACTAAATTGTATATATAAACTAGCTGCCTGCCATGGTAATAAACAAAATGAGACTAAATTGTATATATAAACTAGCTGCCTGCCATGGTAATAAACAAAATGAGACTAAATTGTATATATAAACTAGCTGCCTGCCATGGTAATAAACAAAATGAGACTAAATTGTATATATAAACTAGCTGCCTGCCATGGTAATAAACAAAATGAGACTAAATTGTATATATAAACTAGCTGCCTGCCATGGTAATAAACAAAATGAGACTAAATTGTATATATAAACTAGCTGCCTGCCATGGTAATAAACAAAATGAGACTAAATTGTATATATAAACTAGCTGCCTGCCATGGTAATAAACAAAATGAGACTAAATTGTATATATAAACTAGCTGCCTGCCATGGTAATAAACAAAATGAGACTAAATTGTATATATAAACTAGCTGCCTGCCATGGTAATAAACAAAATGAGACTAAATTGTATATATAAACTAGCTGCCTGCCATGGTAATAAACAAAATGAGACTAAATTGTATATATAAACTAGCTGCCTGCCATGGTAATAAACAAAATGAGACTAAATTGTATATATAAACTAGCTGCCTGCCATGGTAATAAACAAAATGAGACTAAATTGTATATATAAACTAGCTGCCTGCCATGGTAATAAACAAAATGAGACTAAATTGTATATATAAACTAGCTGCCTGCCATGGTAATAAACAAAATGAGACTAAATTGTATATATAAACTAGCTGCCTGCCATGGTAATAAACAAAATGAGACTAAATTGTATATATAAACTAGCTGCCTGCCATGGTAATAAACAAAATGAGACTAAATTGTATATATAAACTAGCTGCCTGCCATGGTAATAAACAAAATGAGACTAAATTGTATATATAAACTAGCTGCCTGCCATGGTAATAAACAAAATGAGACTAAATTGTATATATAAACTAGCTGCCTGCCATGGTAATAAACAAAATGAGACTAAATTGTATATATAAACTAGCTGCCTGCCATGGTAATAAACAAAATGAGACTAAATTGTATATATAAACTAGCTGCCTGCCATGGTAATAAACAAAATGAGACTAAATTGTATATATAAACTAGCTGCCTGCCATGGTAATAAACAAAATGAGACTAAATTGTATATATAAACTAGCTGCCTGCCATGGTAATAAACAAAATGAGACTAAATTGTATATATAAACTAGCTGCCTGCCATGGTAATAAACAAAATGAGACTAAATTGTATATATAAACTAGCTGCCTGCCATGGTAATAAACAAAATGAGACTAAATTGTATATATAAACTAGCTGCCTGCCATGGTAATAAACAAAATGAGACTAAATTGTATATATAAACTAGCTGCCTGCCATGGTAATAAACAAAATGAGACTAAATTGTATATATAAACTAGCTGCCTGCCATGGTAATAAACAAAATGAGACTAAATTGTATATATAAACTAGCTGCCTGCCATGGTAATAAACAAAATGAGACTAAATTGTATATATAAACTAGCTGCCTGCCATGGTAATAAACAAAATGAGACTAAATTGTATATATAAACTAGCTGCCTGCCATGGTAATAAACAAAATGAGACTAAATTGTATATATAAACTAGCTGCCTGCCATGGTAATAAACAAAATGAGACTAAATTGTATATATAAACTAGCTGCCTGCCATGGTAATAAACAAAATGAGACTAAATTGTATATATAAACTAGCTGCCTGCCATGGTAATAAACAAAATGAGACTAAATTGTATATATAAACTAGCTGCCTGCCATGGTAATAAACAAAATGAGACTAAATTGTATATATAAACTAGCTGCCTGCCATGGTAATAAACAAAATGAGACTAAATTGTATATATAAACTAGCTGCCTGCCATGGTAATAAACAAAATGAGACTAAATTGTATATATAAACTAGCTGCCTGCCATGGTAATAAACAAAATGAGACTAAATTGTATATATAAACTAGCTGCCTGCCATGGTAATAAACAAAATGAGACTAAATTGTATATATAAACTAGCTGCCTGCCATGGTAATAAACAAAATGAGACTAAATTGTATATATAAACTAGCTGCCTGCCATGGTAATAAACAAAATGAGACTAAATTGTATATATAAACTAGCTGCCTGCCATGGTAATAAACAAAATGAGACTAAATTGTATATATAAACTAGCTGCCTGCCATGGTAATAAACAAAATGAGACTAAATTGTATATATAAACTAGCTGCCTGCCATGGTAATAAACAAAATGAGACTAAATTGTATATATAAACTAGCTGCCTGCCATGGTAATAAACAAAATGAGACTAAATTGTATATATAAACTAGCTGCCTGCCATGGTAATAAACAAAATGAGACTAAATTGTATATATAAACTAGCTGCCTGCCATGGTAATAAACAAAATGAGACTAAATTGTATATATAAACTAGCTGCCTGCCATGGTAATAAACAAAATGAGACTAAATTGTATATATAAACTAGCTGCCTGCCATGGTAATAAACAAAATGAGACTAAATTGTATATATAAACTAGCTGCCTGCCATGGTAATAAACAAAATGAGACTAAATTGTATATATAAACTAGCTGCCTGCCATGGTAATAAACAAAATGAGACTAAATTGTATATATAAACTAGCTGCCTGCCATGGTAATAAACAAAATGAGACTAAATTGTATATATAAACTAGCTGCCTGCCATGGTAATAAACAAAATGAGACTAAATTGTATATATAAACTAGCTGCCTGCCATGGTAATAAACAAAATGAGACTAAATTGTATATATAAACTAGCTGCCTGCCATGGTAATAAACAAAATGAGACTAAATTGTATATATAAACTAGCTGCCTGCCATGGTAATAAACAAAATGAGACTAAATTGTATATATAAACTAGCTGCCTGCCATGGTAATAAACAAAATGAGACTAAATTGTATATATAAACTAGCTGCCTGCCATGGTAATAAACAAAATGAGACTAAATTGTATATATAAACTAGCTGCCTGCCATGGTAATAAACAAAATGAGACTAAATTGTATATATAAACTAGCTGCCTGCCATGGTAATAAACAAAATGAGACTAAATTGTATATATAAACTAGCTGCCTGCCATGGTAATAAACAAAATGAGACTAAATTGTATATATAAACTAGCTGCCTGCCATGGTAATAAACAAAATGAGACTAAATTGTATATATAAACTAGCTGCCTGCCATGGTAATAAACAAAATGAGACTAAATTGTATATATAAACTAGCTGCCTGCCATGGTAATAAACAAAATGAGACTAAATTGTATATATAAACTAGCTGCCTGCCATGGTAATAAACAAAATGAGACTAAATTGTATATATAAACTAGCTGCCTGCCATGGTAATAAACAAAATGAGACTAAATTGTATATATAAACTAGCTGCCTGCCATGGTAATAAACAAAATGAGACTAAATTGTATATATAAACTAGCTGCCTGCCATGGTAATAAACAAAATGAGACTAAATTGTATATATAAACTAGCTGCCTGCCATGGTAATAAACAAAATGAGACTAAATTGTATATATAAACTAGCTGCCTGCCATGGTAATAAACAAAATGAGACTAAATTGTATATATAAACTAGCTGCCTGCCATGGTAATAAACAAAATGAGACTAAATTGTATATATAAACTAGCTGCCTGCCATGGTAATAAACAAAATGAGACTAAATTGTATATATAAACTAGCTGCCTGCCATGGTAATAAACAAAATGAGACTAAATTGTATATATAAACTAGCTGCCTGCCATGGTAATAAACAAAATGAGACTAAATTGTATATATAAACTAGCTGCCTGCCATGGTAATAAACAAAATGAGACTAAATTGTATATATAAACTAGCTGCCTGCCATGGTAATAAACAAAATGAGACTAAATTGTATATATAAACTAGCTGCCTGCCATGGTAATAAACAAAATGAGACTAAATTGTATATATAAACTAGCTGCCTGCCATGGTAATAAACAAAATGAGACTAAATTGTATATATAAACTAGCTGCCTGCCATGGTAATAAACAAAATGAGACTAAATTGTATATATAAACTAGCTGCCTGCCATGGTAATAAACAAAATGAGACTAAATTGTATATATAAACTAGCTGCCTGCCATGGTAATAAACAAAATGAGACTAAATTGTATATATAAACTAGCTGCCTGCCATGGTAATAAACAAAATGAGACTAAATTGTATATATAAACTAGCTGCCTGCCATGGTAATAAACAAAATGAGACTAAATTGTATATATAAACTAGCTGCCTGCCATGGTAATAAACAAAATGAGACTAAATTGTATATATAAACTAGCTGCCTGCCATGGTAATAAACAAAATGAGACTAAATTGTATATATAAACTAGCTGCCTGCCATGGTAATAAACAAAATGAGACTAAATTGTATATATAAACTAGCTGCCTGCCATGGTAATAAACAAAATGAGACTAAATTGTATATATAAACTAGCTGCCTGCCATGGTAATAAACAAAATGAGACTAAATTGTATATATAAACTAGCTGCCTGCCATGGTAATAAACAAAATGAGACTAAATTGTATATATAAACTAGCTGCCTGCCATGGTAATAAACAAAATGAGACTAAATTGTATATATAAACTAGCTGCCTGCCATGGTAATAAACAAAATGAGACTAAATTGTATATATAAACTAGCTGCCTGCCATGGTAATAAACAAAATGAGACTAAATTGTATATATAAACTAGCTGCCTGCCATGGTAATAAACAAAATGAGACTAAATTGTATATATAAACTAGCTGCCTGCCATGGTAATAAACAAAATGAGACTAAATTGTATATATAAACTAGCTGCCTGCCATGGTAATAAACAAAATGAGACTAAATTGTATATATAAACTAGCTGCCTGCCATGGTAATAAACAAAATGAGACTAAATTGTATATATAAACTAGCTGCCTGCCATGGTAATAAACAAAATGAGACTAAATTGTATATATAAACTAGCTGCCTGCCATGGTAATAAACAAAATGAGACTAAATTGTATATATAAACTAGCTGCCTGCCATGGTAATAAACAAAATGAGACTAAATTGTATATATAAACTAGCTGCCTGCCATGGTAATAAACAAAATGAGACTAAATTGTATATATAAACTAGCTGCCTGCCATGGTAATAAACAAAATGAGACTAAATTGTATATATAAACTAGCTGCCTGCCATGGTAATAAACAAAATGAGACTAAATTGTATATATAAACTAGCTGCCTGCCATGGTAATAAACAAAATGAGACTAAATTGTATATATAAACTAGCTGCCTGCCATGGTAATAAACAAAATGAGACTAAATTGTATATATAAACTAGCTGCCTGCCATGGTAATAAACAAAATGAGACTAAATTGTATATATAAACTAGCTGCCTGCCATGGTAATAAACAAAATGAGACTAAATTGTATATATAAACTAGCTGCCTGCCATGGTAATAAACAAAATGAGACTAAATTGTATATATAAACTAGCTGCCTGCCATGGTAATAAACAAAATGAGACTAAATTGTATATATAAACTAGCTGCCTGCCATGGTAATAAACAAAATGAGACTAAATTGTATATATAAACTAGCTGCCTGCCATGGTAATAAACAAAATGAGACTAAATTGTATATATAAACTAGCTGCCTGCCATGGTAATAAACAAAATGAGACTAAATTGTATATATAAACTAGCTGCCTGCCATGGTAATAAACAAAATGAGACTAAATTGTATATATAAACTAGCTGCCTGCCATGGTAATAAACAAAATGAGACTAAATTGTATATATAAACTAGCTGCCTGCCATGGTAATAAACAAAATGAGACTAAATTGTATATATAAACTAGCTGCCTGCCATGGTAATAAACAAAATGAGACTAAATTGTATATATAAACTAGCTGCCTGCCATGGTAATAAACAAAATGAGACTAAATTGTATATATAAACTAGCTGCCTGCCATGGTAATAAACAAAATGAGACTAAATTGTATATATAAACTAGCTGCCTGCCATGGTAATAAACAAAATGAGACTAAATTGTATATATAAACTAGCTGCCTGCCATGGTAATAAACAAAATGAGACTAAATTGTATATATAAACTAGCTGCCTGCCATGGTAATAAACAAAATGAGACTAAATTGTATATATAAACTAGCTGCCTGCCATGGTAATAAACAAAATGAGACTAAATTGTATATATAAACTAGCTGCCTGCCATGGTAATAAACAAAATGAGACTAAATTGTATATATAAACTAGCTGCCTGCCATGGTAATAAACAAAATGAGACTAAATTGTATATATAAACTAGCTGCCTGCCATGGTAATAAACAAAATGAGACTAAATTGTATATATAAACTAGCTGCCTGCCATGGTAATAAACAAAATGAGACTAAATTGTATATATAAACTAGCTGCCTGCCATGGTAATAAACAAAATGAGACTAAATTGTATATATAAACTAGCTGCCTGCCATGGTAATAAACAAAATGAGACTAAATTGTATATATAAACTAGCTGCCTGCCATGGTAATAAACAAAATGAGACTAAATTGTATATATAAACTAGCTGCCTGCCATGGTAATAAACAAAATGAGACTAAATTGTATATATAAACTAGCTGCCTGCCATGGTAATAAACAAAATGAGACTAAATTGTATATATAAACTAGCTGCCTGCCATGGTAATAAACAAAATGAGACTAAATTGTATATATAAACTAGCTGCCTGCCATGGTAATAAACAAAATGAGACTAAATTGTATATATAAACTAGCTGCCTGCCATGGTAATAAACAAAATGAGACTAAATTGTATATATAAACTAGCTGCCTGCCATGGTAATAAACAAAATGAGACTAAATTGTATATATAAACTAGCTGCCTGCCATGGTAATAAACAAAATGAGACTAAATTGTATATATAAACTAGCTGCCTGCCATGGTAATAAACAAAATGAGACTAAATTGTATATATAAACTAGCTGCCTGCCATGGTAATAAACAAAATGAGACTAAATTGTATATATAAACTAGCTGCCTGCCATGGTAATAAACAAAATGAGACTAAATTGTATATATAAACTAGCTGCCTGCCATGGTAATAAACAAAATGAGACTAAATTGTATATATAAACTAGCTGCCTGCCATGGTAATAAACAAAATGAGACTAAATTGTATATATAAACTAGCTGCCTGCCATGGTAATAAACAAAATGAGACTAAATTGTATATATAAACTAGCTGCCTGCCATGGTAATAAACAAAATGAGACTAAATTGTATATATAAACTAGCTGCCTGCCATGGTAATAAACAAAATGAGACTAAATTGTATATATAAACTAGCTGCCTGCCATGGTAATAAACAAAATGAGACTAAATTGTATATATAAACTAGCTGCCTGCCATGGTAATAAACAAAATGAGACTAAATTGTATATATAAACTAGCTGCCTGCCATGGTAATAAACAAAATGAGACTAAATTGTATATATAAACTAGCTGCCTGCCATGGTAATAAACAAAATGAGACTAAATTGTATATATAAACTAGCTGCCTGCCATGGTAATAAACAAAATGAGACTAAATTGTATATATAAACTAGCTGCCTGCCATGGTAATAAACAAAATGAGACTAAATTGTATATATAAACTAGCTGCCTGCCATGGTAATAAACAAAATGAGACTAAATTGTATATATAAACTAGCTGCCTGCCATGGTAATAAACAAAATGAGACTAAATTGTATATATAAACTAGCTGCCTGCCATGGTAATAAACAAAATGAGACTAAATTGTATATATAAACTAGCTGCCTGCCATGGTAATAAACAAAATGAGACTAAATTGTATATATAAACTAGCTGCCTGCCATGGTAATAAACAAAATGAGACTAAATTGTATATATAAACTAGCTGCCTGCCATGGTAATAAACAAAATGAGACTAAATTGTATATATAAACTAGCTGCCTGCCATGGTAATAAACAAAATGAGACTAAATTGTATATATAAACTAGCTGCCTGCCATGGTAATAAACAAAATGAGACTAAATTGTATATATAAACTAGCTGCCTGCCATGGTAATAAACAAAATGAGACTAAATTGTATATATAAACTAGCTGCCTGCCATGGTAATAAACAAAATGAGACTAAATTGTATATATAAACTAGCTGCCTGCCATGGTAATAAACAAAATGAGACTAAATTGTATATATAAACTAGCTGCCTGCCATGGTAATAAACAAAATGAGACTAAATTGTATATATAAACTAGCTGCCTGCCATGGTAATAAACAAAATGAGACTAAATTGTATATATAAACTAGCTGCCTGCCATGGTAATAAACAAAATGAGACTAAATTGTATATATAAACTAGCTGCCTGCCATGGTAATAAACAAAATGAGACTAAATTGTATATATAAACTAGCTGCCTGCCATGGTAATAAACAAAATGAGACTAAATTGTATATATAAACTAGCTGCCTGCCATGGTAATAAACAAAATGAGACTAAATTGTATATATAAACTAGCTGCCTGCCATGGTAATAAACAAAATGAGACTAAATTGTATATATAAACTAGCTGCCTGCCATGGTAATAAACAAAATGAGACTAAATTGTATATATAAACTAGCTGCCTGCCATGGTAATAAACAAAATGAGACTAAATTGTATATATAAACTAGCTGCCTGCCATGGTAATAAACAAAATGAGACTAAATTGTATATATAAACTAGCTGCCTGCCATGGTAATAAACAAAATGAGACTAAATTGTATATATAAACTAGCTGCCTGCCATGGTAATAAACAAAATGAGACTAAATTGTATATATAAACTAGCTGCCTGCCATGGTAATAAACAAAATGAGACTAAATTGTATATATAAACTAGCTGCCTGCCATGGTAATAAACAAAATGAGACTAAATTGTATATATAAACTAGCTGCCTGCCATGGTAATAAACAAAATGAGACTAAATTGTATATATAAACTAGCTGCCTGCCATGGTAATAAACAAAATGAGACTAAATTGTATATATAAACTAGCTGCCTGCCATGGTAATAAACAAAATGAGACTAAATTGTATATATAAACTAGCTGCCTGCCATGGTAATAAACAAAATGAGACTAAATTGTATATATAAACTAGCTGCCTGCCATGGTAATAAACAAAATGAGACTAAATTGTATATATAAACTAGCTGCCTGCCATGGTAATAAACAAAATGAGACTAAATTGTATATATAAACTAGCTGCCTGCCATGGTAATAAACAAAATGAGACTAAATTGTATATATAAACTAGCTGCCTGCCATGGTAATAAACAAAATGAGACTAAATTGTATATATAAACTAGCTGCCTGCCATGGTAATAAACAAAATGAGACTAAATTGTATATATAAACTAGCTGCCTGCCATGGTAATAAACAAAATGAGACTAAATTGTATATATAAACTAGCTGCCTGCCATGGTAATAAACAAAATGAGACTAAATTGTATATATAAACTAGCTGCCTGCCATGGTAATAAACAAAATGAGACTAAATTGTATATATAAACTAGCTGCCTGCCATGGTAATAAACAAAATGAGACTAAATTGTATATATAAACTAGCTGCCTGCCATGGTAATAAACAAAATGAGACTAAATTGTATATATAAACTAGCTGCCTGCCATGGTAATAAACAAAATGAGACTAAATTGTATATATAAACTAGCTGCCTGCCATGGTAATAAACAAAATGAGACTAAATTGTATATATAAACTAGCTGCCTGCCATGGTAATAAACAAAATGAGACTAAATTGTATATATAAACTAGCTGCCTGCCATGGTAATAAACAAAATGAGACTAAATTGTATATATAAACTAGCTGCCTGCCATGGTAATAAACAAAATGAGACTAAATTGTATATATAAACTAGCTGCCTGCCATGGTAATAAACAAAATGAGACTAAATTGTATATATAAACTAGCTGCCTGTCACGTCAATAAACTAAATGAGACCACATAGTTTATATAAACAAGCTGCCTGCCACGGGAATAAACTAAATTAGACTAAATTATATATATACACTAGCTGCCTGCCCCGGCAATAAACTAAATCAGACCAAATAGTTCATATAAACTAGCTGCCTGTCACGTCAATAAACTAAATGAGACCACTTTATATACATAAACCAATTGCCACCACATTATATATATAAACCAATTGCCTGCTACGGGAATAAACTAAATGAGACTAAATTATATATACAAACTAGCTGCCTGCCACGGCAATAAACCAAATCAGACCAAATAGTTTATATAAACTAGCTGCCTGTCACGTCAATAAACTAAATGAGACCACTTTATATATAAACCAATTGCGACCACATTATATATATAAACCAATTGCCTGCTACGGGAATAAACTAAATGAGACTAAATTATATATACAAACTAGCTGCCTGCCATGGCAATAAACTAAATCAGACCAAACAGTTTATATAAACTAGCTGCCTGCCACGGCAATAAATTAAATGATACTAAGTTGTTTATATAAACTAGCTTATCTCCATGTCAATAAACTAAATGAGGCTAAATCTTTTATTTACACTACGATGGTATAACACAATATAATATAACTTCTCTTTCATTCACTTTGTACGTGGAGATTTTTTACACAACATTTTTTCACTCGTTTGTACGAAATTTCGGGCAATATATTAAACTTTTTTATGTGTATAAACTTTTTCTCTCAGAGTGAGAATACGTATCATTCGACGCAACGGTATATGAAAACTGTTAGAAAAAATTACTTCACACTTGTATATTTACAATGGTGTGTGTTAATCTTATGAGAAGAGATATATAGATATCATAAAATATTCGATAATTGTTAAATAATTACCCATTGTTCCATCATCCATAAAATAATTAAAGTCATATGGTGGACATGGTGGAAATATTGGATAATCTACAAGAACATCAGTTCCCTCTCCTGAAAATAAAAATAAATCAAAAGTGATTTCCGTTAATAATTACAATAAAACGAAATATACCGGATTTCAAAAGACGATAGTTCAGTCGTGTTCTTTTACGTTACGTTGAAGATGTATATGAGCCCTATATTCCGTTGAAGTTAAACATCTTGCCACAGTTATATACTTGTACTATCATACCAAACTTCGTGAAAATCCGTCCAGTAGTTCTCGTAAATGTCTTGTCTTTTCTGTATTCTTATAAGTAAGATATACATAGATACGAATGTCATATACATGTAAAACATATCTTATATATTATAAAGGTGTAAGGGGTGTCAAATAACATCTAAGACTTGATACATCCAAGCCAACCTCACCTGCACGTGGTGCACCCTGCTGAATAACGAACGAGGCAATGGCGAAAGCGGGGTGGTAAGGTTCTACAGCCTGACTAAGTCGCAACCACCATGTATATGGCGAAAAAACCCGTCATAGTGATTCGCTTCTGCGGATCGCGTTTCGGGATCAGCCCTTTGCATATCCAGCTTTTCGCAGGCCGGCATGACAGCGGCGACCGGTAATGGATAGTGTGTCACTCGGTTGTCGCTATTGCTTTTGGGTTGTACTGTGCTTACCATCAGGTACAGTGCAGTTATTTTACCGTGCTACTATAAAAAAAATAAGTAAAATAAATACCGGTATATAAACTATTACCATACTATATTTCTTCAAAATTGTACAGACAAACAGACAGAAAATTTAAAAACCATAAAAATGTGATCTGTTATTTACCCTCAGACCTCCCAAAGTATTTTTCTTAAATCTATTTAATGTACAGATTTCGCCCCATTACCCTTTATTATATGCATAGACTAGATATGGCTTCGCCCGCAGTACTGCACCACATCGCCTGCCTACTTTTATACGACAAGACATACATCGCTTAATGCGTAGTGTTTGTAAAAATTGTAGTCTCTCAAAACGAATGACCATGATAATGACCAAGTGTCTAAGGAATAAAATTTAAAAGATTTGATCAAAACCTATTTTCGTGATAGTTACCATGAATTTTCCGCAGGTTGAAAACGAGAAAAAAGGTTGTCCAATAAAACAGGCTTGGCTTAATTCTTATATCATAAGGAACGCATTGCAGTCAGGATATCTGGGATCTATTTAATTTACTCAGCGTGCTCATAGTTTTTCTGATGGACACGAAATTTCAAATAATTGAAAATAAAATATAATCGGATGGGCCAACTACAAAGACCCGGCGGGCCGCAGGTTGTGTATGACTGCTTTAACTACTCAACCGATCATGTTAACATTTTGCATAGGTTTTGTCAGGGATACAGAAAACGACATAGCGTACCCTATGTTGTTCATCAGAAGAAAAGTACAGTTTACGAGGAATAGGCCAAATCTAGATTAAAGCGAGTCGCGACGAAAGGCTTATAGTCCATATATGCATAATGGAATCGTCCGGTTGTATGACTAATATCGATTATATCGATTATAAATCACACAAAACATACACAAACATACAAAACAAGCGATATATTTGTTACATCTGCATTGAAATTGATGTATAGGGTTATTTTTTGTAGATGGTAGAACTACGCTGAAGCTGTTACGGGTTTCAGCATGAAAGGGTCGGCTCGCTCGGGATAGATCACCCTTCACAGAAAACCGACGTGAAGTAACAGTGCTTGCATTGTTGTGTTTCGTTTGGTCAGTGAAAGAGCCGGAGGCCCACCTTCCCTTCCCCCCTCCCCATCCCCTCTTCCACAACTCCCACCAAACACAGTCTGGCAACGCATTTGCGACTCCCCTAGTGTTGCTAGTGTGTATGGATGGCGGTGATAAATTAACATCAGATAACCCACATGTTCCTTTGCCTGCTATGGTATTTTTTTTTTTTAATAATCCGAATAATAAACATATAGTTACCTGTTGAATCTCTTGTGTAGTTTTCAGTTTTATACAATAAACATTTCGTTTCGTTGCAGGAGACCATGAAAACTATAGTTCTGGTGTTCGTGATTCGTGGTAAATTCTGGTAATACAAATAAAGTTCATTTGGGCCATCTAAAATAAATTGGACGTTTTTTTTAATCCAATAAATAATTAATAAAATATTAACGGTGAATACAGTTTACTATATTGTTATAATACCTTCCCCTATCGCATCCGGGAACGCATCGAGTATCGACACTCTATTATCTCCTGAAACACATTATAAGAGAATTACTTGACATCCACCCGCTTCGCTCTGCATAAGCTAAAACTGGAACAGGAATTGTAGTCACATTCGATAGTCGAAAACTATTCCTTTTTTATTTAAATAGTTACATACCAAAACCATTTCCTGTTATTACTGGTTTCTCATAAGTTCCTGAGCGCCCATAAACCTCAGTTCCTGCCAGCAAAAGAAATGTTTTGATGGATGCGGTAGATTTCAAAATATATACTCTATAGATTTTAGCGTTTGTACCACAATATCATCAGTCCATTAGTGTATCATAGTGGTATTAGTGGTATCCGCCGCAAAATACGAACCCGTACCGAACGCTACGCGTTGTTAAAGACGTCCGCGACTCTGGGGGTAAATTTTGCTCCCGCACACCAAACTAGGCCTCCCTCGGCAGCGGCTCAAGCCTAGGTCCGTTCCTTCGGCGTGGAGCCCTTGAGTACGCTGCTCGCTTTGTACGAGTACGCTGTTGGAGGCGTACCTCAAAGGCAGGGAGGTCGCCTATGTTGACGGCAATGGGCATATGGTCCGGCGGCGGTTGAGAAGATCGAGGCCCTATTATTCCACGGGCCTCGGCGAGGGCCACCACCTGGGGCCTAGAAGGGAGGTCGCCTATGTAGACGGCGATGGGCGTATGGTCCGGCGGAAGACTGAGAGGGGAGTTCCACAGGGATCGGCCTTGGGGCCGCATCTGTAGAACATGGGCTACGACTGGATGCTCCGCGGCGCGCTCCGTATCCTCATTTACTATGCGGACGACACCCTAGTCGTCTAGTCGTAGCCCGGGGGCCCGGGCTGTTCGAGCCCCATTTTGCGGGACTCAAACCACGAATTGCTGGGACGGCGGCGGCACTCGACCGGTTGCTCCCTAATATAGAGGAACCGGGTGCCGGGTCCCGCGGACTCTACATGAGAGTCGTGCGGGCGATGGCCGCCTACGGGGCACCGGTTTGGGCCGACGCCCTCGGTGCTGCCAACGTGCGTGCGCTCCTTCGACATGTCTAAGCTTTCACTGACCTAACTCTATTCGTCACATAACATCTGCCGTATCCAATATACACTCTTAGTACAAACATTATCGTAACTTAAAAAAAAAAATTAATTATCATCGAATTTCGACGACTGGATGACCACTAGTTAATATAATGAAGAAATTAAGAAGATCTTGAGAAGAGAGTGACAAAGAAGTAGTGTGTTCGAAAACCGCTCCAGTAGTTGTTTGTTTTGAGACCGAAGCTTTCTTTTTTTTTTTAACAGAGCGCGTTCACGCCCACGCCCGCGTAACCACAGAACACGCCGCCGTGGTCTGGGGGTAAATTTCGCTCCCGCACACCAAACTAGGCCTCCCTTGGCAGGGGCTCAAGCCTAGGTCCGTTCCCTCGGCGTGGAGCCCTTGAGTACGCTGCTCGCTTTGTACGAGTACGCTGTTAGAGGCGTACCTCGAAGGCAGGGAGGTCGCCTATGTAGACGGCGATGGGCGTATGGTCCGGCGGAAGACCGAGAGGGGAGTTCCACAGGGATCGGCCTTGGGGCCGCATCTGTAGAACATGGGCTACGAATGGATGCTCCGCGGCGCGCTCCGTATCCTCATTTACTATGCGGACGACACCCTAGTCGTCTAGTCGTAGCCCGGGGGCCCGTGCTGTTCGAGCCCCATTTTGCGGGACTCAAACCACGAATTGCTGGGACGGCGGCGGCACTCGACCGGTTGCTCCCTAATATAGAGGAACCGGGTGCCGGGTCCCGCGGACTCTACATGAGAGTCGTGCGGGCGATGGCCGCCTACGGGGCACTGGTTTGGGCCGACGCCCTCGGTGCTGCCAACGTGCGTGCGCTCCGTAATGCGCAGCGCACGGTGGCACTGAGGGCGATCCGGGCATACCGTACGATGTCCTCTGCGGTGTCCTTCACGCTCGCGGGCTCCCTACTCTGGAAGCTGAAGGCAGGAGTTCAGGAAGCGAAGTGGGGAGCCTCTGGCTCCCAGGGAAGTAGAAGAGAGGAGACGGCGTCTCAGGGAAGGATGCAGGACCTGGCGGACGCGCTGTTCGGGCGGTATAGCGTGGACGCCGTCCGCCCGGTCCTGCGGGATTGATTTGGCAGGGAGTGGGGCTCCCTGACGTTCCGACTGGTGCAGGTACTCACCGGACACGATTGTTTCGGGTGGTACCTCCACCGGATCGCTCGCAGGGAGCCGACCGCCGCCTGTCACGAGTGCGGCGCCCACGAAGATACTGCTACTTTGTCCGAGTGTGCTGTGTGGGGGGGACAGCGCCGGTTTCTGGCGGCGGTGGTAGGAGTGACTTGTGGCTGCCGGGTGTGGTTTCGGCGAGATGACCTCCTCGCAGAAGGAGGCAGCGGAGAAGGCCCGTGAGGCAGATCCGCCAAGCGGCCGTCTCCGCCAACGAAGGACCGGTAGGAGGAGACGGCGCTTTGCCCAACTCCTCCTGCCACCCTAGCCCGACCTGAGGGGATGGACCGGGGGGCTCATCTCCTCATTGCACAGGTTCGGCGGACGAGAGGAGGCAGCTGGTGTGTACCTAGTCTGCCTTTCTATAAGTAGGAGCCCGGCGGTCACTTTCCGCCGGGCGGACCGTTGGGGCGGCTTTACAAGGTGATTAGCAAGCTCGATCCCTTGCCGCCCCAACAATAACGAAAGAGATAACAACGAAATAACGAAATAACAGGAACGAAAAAGATAGGTCGCGAATTGCATTTATCAGGCAACAACCCAAGCCGAGGTGTGCCGCGCACCCTTGAGCTAGTTCTCGCCTTAGTAGTCCGGTGAAGTTGTTAAGACCTTGATGGATCAATAGCGTAGTCAGTTCGAAAAAAAAAACCACAATCTCCTCTGTTGTTCGTTGATTCTTGTCGTTCAAGACGATAAACACGCTAAGCCTAGGAGGACTTGCTCTCAAGTGCAGCTATGATACAATCATATGTTCTGCGCGACAGCCTTCAATTTTAGAGTGGAGACTACCTACGCGGGCGTAGATAAAGCCTTACCACTACTTTTTTATGTCATGGGAGGCAAACGAACAGATGGGTCACCTGATATCAAGTGATCACCACCATCCATAGACACTAACAACACCAGTGAAGTCGCAAATTGGGGGGAAGGGAAGGAAGGGGTAGAGGGGAAAGGAGAGGAGAGGGGATAGGAGAGAAGGTGGGGCTCTGACGTTCTCACTGACCGAACAAAACGTAACAATGCAAGCACTGTTACTTCAAGTCGGTGTTCTATGAGAGGGTGGTACAACCCCGCGCGATCCGACCCATTCATGCTGAAACCAGTAATAGCTTCAGAGTAGCTCTAACACCTATACTACCGTATTATCATAATGTTTTTCGGCACCGTAGGTTGCGGTGAATACTAAATTATCTACGTATACGTTGATTAATTTGTATCATACTTTATATTGATTTTAACAGTAAATAAATATGGGAAAGTATCTGCCAAACGAGTCGAAGGTACATAAAATAATGGAGCGTATTATTTATTATCGCTCCAATATCATAAACGAACCTGTAGTTTAAATGTGATACACGTGCAAGCCTACTGACAAACGGATAACTATTTGCAAAAGCCATCACAGCGTGTTCTCTGGTCGTTGAATATTGAATTATGATACGAATTTTAATTAAGAAAATATATTGATATTTTGAAACTTTATGTCGTGGAACTGACTGTGGTTAATCATCGTAACGTCAGGATCAAAATCTGGTGTACAATAATTATATATACAATAAATTAGATTTAGGTGTATATGACTAACCAGTTGAGAAAAAATCTACAGGTAAAGCCAAAGTGGAGGCGACGATACCCTGAAAATAAGAATATAAATCATTAACATTTTTAGACAAAAGGACTAACTCGCTAGTTCCTCAACCGAGTGTCTAACGCGTTATTATTATGGTAGTTTTATTTGAAACTAAGTGATGCACGCGACTTTTCACGCATAGTTAATTACCTTAATAGTATATTTTAGGTACATGTGAATAAACTTCAGCATCACAATGCCTGCCCCACTACTCCACGGCAAGAAAACACACAATTTGATAAACGCGTAGTCCTTATAAAAAGTAGTTTCTTAGTTCTTTGAACATTTGAATGTGATTCTACCGCGAGTACCTATGTGTAAGGCAGGAGGGAGGTGATGATAGTTGGAGATAGTAGCAGGAGGTGATAGATTTTCTTGAGTAAATTCCTTCGAAACACGACAACCATTTCATCAAGCGTATATTGATAATAAATAAAATAGAATGCATTATTTATTATTTTTTACGCAATACAAATGAAAACCATTATAGACTATTAGTAACAAAAAATTGAAATTTCTGAATCCTTCTTGATAGAAAATCAAACATTATTATAATCAACAACTAGTTGGTAATATTTACAAAAATCATAAAATGTTCTAAACTTGATTTAAACTTTCTGCACTCCTGACAACATGAATACAAAATGTTATTATGGGCAGTCAGTATTAAATAGATATACGTTTGTGAACTTGCTTTATACAATACCATTTTTATATACAGTATCACCTCGATAAGCTAAAACCCAAGGGAAATAGAAGATATTTTAAGTTATAGAATGTTTAACTTATCAAGAGTTTATGTTACACTCGCACTTTCGCCGCACATTTCCTTGAAAACACAAACATGCCGTTTTTCGAAGTTTCTAACCAGTCATTGCCAGCTTTAAAATTATGGATTTTCAGCGAATTGGCGGACTCTTGGCTTTTTCTTTCACTACGGGCCTGTAACACTGATGTTTTGGTTTGGACACTGTTTGAACCTCGTAAATAAACATTGTTCGAAAACAAGGACCATGTAACTAGAAAAGTGTTGAGTATGTTTGTGGACGGATATACGAGTAGAGGAAGACCGAAAAAGGTATGGATGGATTTGGTGAAAAATGATGTATGTAAAAGGTAGATAGATCGAAGATATTTCCTCAGCAGCCAGACAATTTCGACAGTTCTAGCCCCTCGCCAGACAAACATAGGGTAGCTATAGGTTCAAGTGTGAAACAGTATATATCCAAGTAGATGGAAGTGAGATATATAGTGAGCGAGGTGTTTTGCAGCCCTATGTTGCTTTTCTTTCAGTAACTCAGTAAATATATTATCCACAAGTACACGTTTTAATATTATTGCTTGAGTAGTTTATAAAAAAAATGTAATTCATTTTTGATAAAACGTCATCATAGGAAACTCATTCATTTGTGTTATTTGCAAAATAAAAATAGCAATATGATATTATTTTTCAAGTGACAATAAAAGATTATTTAAATAATAAATATCAATATAAAATAACGAAGGTCTGGCAATCACTGGCTCTTAGACTTTCCGGAAATTCTACCGCAGTGCGTGGACCATCTGTTACGCAATTTTTTCTGGTGCGATTTTTATTTCGCACCGTAACTAGTGCGCGCTCGGCCTTAGGGCTCCAAATAGCCAGGAGAGAAAAAAAAACACTTTAACCTAGCAACCGCTTTTACTTATACTGAAGAATGACCCCTAATGAATTGACACCACTGGCTTGGTTCATTGGCATCTTAATAGAAAAAGTAATACAAAAAGGGAATAATAAAAGTGCTTGGTAAATATTTCTTATTATTGTATGCTTTAGGTGAAAAATAGAGCGAACCCACGATACATGAGGAAGCAGCCGGATATAACATACGTAATGCGTTCAATCTTGGTTGATTGGCTGGTAGAAGTATGTGATGAATATCAGCAACAAAGTGAAACATTACATCTGGCTGTATCATACGTAGACAGGTTCCTGTCTTATATGAGTGTGGTCCGGACTAAACTGCAGCTTGTCGGAACTGCTGCTACATATATTGCTGCGTGAGTAAACACGTTTATATAAATAAAGTTACGATGATTTTGTTTGAAATTTATTAATATACTAGCTGCCGGCCCGGCTTTGGACGAGTATACTAACTAATGAAGAAAATGAGATCAAAGCTTCCGCTTATAAGTTCGACCATGTATGTATTCATTACATAGTATAAAACAAAGTCCTCTGTCACCTCTGTCTGTCTGTCAGTTCGCGATAAACTCAAAAACTACTGAACGGATTGTCACGCGGTTTTCATCAGTAGCTACAGTGATTCATGAGGAAGGTTTAGTATATAATTTATCAAGGTTTTTTATTATTAGGATGGGATAATGTCTGCCGGGCCGGCTAGTGTATAATAAAATGGCAACTGAACAATTAAATGTCAATTCTATCAATATGTTTGAAGATCACTTTACTGTTTTCTGAGTCACTTGTTATATGAGGATTTTTAACCTAAACTCTTAACTCTTCTTTACGGTTTTTCAAACATGTATTCATACAAAATCAAAAATCCTTTATTCAATTTAGAAAGAAGCCGCTTATGAACGTCAAATCTACCACCGGTTCAGAAAACAACTCAGTCATTGAGAAGAACCGGCAAGAATCTCGATCTGGCTTATCTTTTCATGTTAGTCACCCAATGATATTATAAGTAAAAAGGTAGATACGATACCTACATGATGTCTTGACCAAACAAATGGCACGATAACGCACACTTAAGTAGAGTAATAATGTAACGCCACACTGTCTTAGATAAAATGTGGAAGTGAGATGGCATATTCTCAATATCAGTGGTGAAAAAGAAATAGTTATATGTTGCTTAGGTACGGGCGAATTGACTTCGTGGTAGCGTTTTCATAGATTATATGGATAGACATAGATTCGAATGCAACAGTGCGCTGTAACTTCACAGAAAGTTTAGTATGATGGTAGGTAGTGTTTTTCTAAAATCCGTCTGCATAGAAAGTTTCACCCTCAAGTTGAACATTTACCACCAAGCACCTATAGGTGTGTTCTCGCACTTGACCCTCTCGATTTAGCATATTACGAAATAAAATTTATAACATGAAAATTTTTACATAAATAATAATTACACTACTAGTTTAGTATTTCTTATTACAAATGTATAGAGATCAAATTTATAAATAAGTTTTGAGGTAATGTCCTCAATTATTGAGTGCAATTCATATAAGCGCTGTTAATATACCTTGAATAGTTTATTAAAGCTAAATTATAATGATAATCATTATCAGTATCAATGAAGGATCATTGTCAGAGAGTTGAAAATGAAAATAAGAAAATTTATTTGCTCATGAAGGTAATCCATGACTTCGTTCCCCGCCGTTACAATGATGCAGTTTGACCTGATTTAGCAATTATATTTAGTACAGTTGATGATGAATTTTGAACAAAAATGAATTCATTTTCAAATGTTAATGGTAGAATTAAAATCATCTTTGTTTTGGATTCATCATTTGATTCTATTGTGTATCCATTACTTTTCCAAACGATGTTACTGGGCATATCACTATTCCTCTTAATCTACAGACTACATTTAATTCAATGACACCCAGAAATACCACCCATCCATGGTGTTGTGTAAAATTAATTGAAACTTGTGTCATGAATTGCGATACATTTCTTTACTTTTGTAAAGCTATATTTATTTATGTAACACTTATGTAACCGCCTGTTTTTTGTTTCAAATTTATTTCAATTATTGTATATTATTCAAATCTAAATTCAATTTTCATTTATACATTATATATATTATATTATACATTTATATATATTGTTTGCCACTAACTGAGTAGCCGTGATCGAAACCGTTGTTTATAGAAGTATTTGACAAAAGAACCCTGATAAAGTTCAAACTTTAAAATATCAATGAACTATGATCGAATGTCGACCACTAGTTTAAATTAACCACCCATGAGTATAAAAAAATAATCTATAAAATTCACAATTGACAAAATTGTAAAAAAAGAATATATTATAAAGCCGAACCACATTCTTCTTTTAAATCGGTTAAAAAATATTACTTACCAGCAGCATGAAGATTACGAGCGCCATTTTGATTTCTTACTTTGAACACTTTCAGTACGTAACTGATATAAACGTACCCGTGTAACCCTCGCTTGCATGCTCGACGACGAGTAAACAAATATATAACCATTATACATATTTAAACAAATCTGTAAATGGATTTAAAAATAAAATACAATTTTCATAAATGTTTTTATTATGCAACATTATTTTCTGTGATATATAACAACAATTTATACTGTCAAACTAGATGTAAACATTATACAAGAGTTGCGTTTGAAACTGTGAGTCGAAGTTTCTAATAACTATATACCTATTTTATTACAATAGATAACTGAATATCAATGACATGTAGAGAAATAGACAGAATAAACATGACATACATGCACGACACCCAATCATGTACCTAATTGTATACAGAAAGAAATCATGCTTTTTGAAAAAACATATTGGATATTTATGTTTGGATTCGTGAGGCACAAATGCAGTTACATATAATCGACTCCAGGGTGCTATCACTGTGGTTGCGTGTATGATTCCGCGCAGCACACGATGAGTGCGTGTCCCGCCTGACACGTCGCGAACTGATCGTGGCCATTAGCCCGGATCGCTTGCTCCCGATCGTCGTTAGTAAGATGGTTGGGAGCGAGGCTGGGTGCCAATCCGCCACCTCCTATTACGAGACAGTCATGCACGCAAAGGAAACGGCGGAGAGGGAGAGAGACTGGACCACTAGGCTCTCCTCCCGCAGTCGACGAACCACACGGCGGCGACGGGTAGATGATGACCTCCGGCCGCCGTAGATGACACGGGCATGTCCGACGCCCTGTCAGTTTAAGCTACACAGGCCCATATGGTGGAAGTATATTGTGCCAATGCGACTCCCACAGTTCGTCAAGGGGGGACTAACACCCATTCCCCTTGAGGGGTCTACCATCTTGTCCCCTCAGACCATAGTCGCGGCCTGTCGGAGGGCCAACATCTGTTGGGGGAGCAGATGCAGTGCCAGTTGGCAGTCCCTGTTCCCCCACCTAAAAGGTGTATGAAGGTATAAAAGCACCATGGGGTTTTAGACCGTGCAAATCGGACATAACCTATTCACAACTGCCCGCCGGGATGAGTATCTATGTAAAAAAAAAAGGTCCACATGTGTGCTTACCGACTCATATACCTTTTAGTTTAGCTGGTTTTGTTTAGTTCGAATCACAATATTGTCTTCAAGCTTTAGTTATTTAAGCGCCCTTGGCCTAGGTGCTATACGGCTGACGTACCATAACCGCTACCGCCAAAAAGTCCAGTGAAGCTGTTAAAGGCTGTCCGGTCAACAGCGTAGAATTATAATACCATAAACATGTCGGGATCTGCCTCTAGACCCATTTAAAGAAGCGGTATATCGTTACAGAATCCACAATATCCGATTGGAAGGACACCGCCTTCACCCTTGGAGATTACTATACTTCCTCCGAGAGTTCCCAATTACGTGGTCGCGTGAACTGTAGAGCAATCTTTACTTTAAAAATTACTTCATACAAGTTGATATGAAGAGGAATAAACTATTCCAAAGTCAATATAGTGGAAGCAGTCTTCTGCACGGAGACTTTGATATCCTTATATAAATTATGTGCCATTATTAAGGGACTTAAAATTTGCAGAACTTTTATTTAAATAAATACATATCAGTCGCAGGCATGGCGTGTCTCATAGAAACCATACGTGCTCACAAGTATTTATTCAGTTGTTTGAATCTCAATATTGAAATGTATCTTTGCAAATCTATCTATATATATTTATTTTATACTAGCTGTACCCAGCTCCGCACGCGTTTTTTAAAATCGTATTAAAGAATTATAGAATTGTAAGACTATCTACAATTACAGAAACGCTCTTTAGAGACAACTGTAAGTACGACGCGCACGCCACTAAAAGTAACATGTAACGTGTACATTAGATATATAAATACAAAGAGGGTGCCAAATGAGGTTTGTCATCAGCAACACATTTGGAACCATAACCAACCATATAACTACCTCAGTGCTCACTTACACTGTATAAGGAACTATTGAAACAATAACTTAAAATATTATTATAAAGATTTATATTTA